>JAPYZL010155412.1:0-10214 GCA_030522825.1 Platygaster orseoliae
TGAGGTAAAAATTCGTGAAATAACTGACGCTCCAACTCTGAAACGTTGTATTTACAAGCGTCACGCATGCGCAGTAACATGTATGCGCGTCAGCTAATCAGAGTGTGTGGGGAAAGGAATTGACCAATTAGATTTAACGTGGTTGGTCTTTCCGAGAATAAACGTGTTCAAACTTGTCGTTTCGACGTCATCGTTTCCGGCGACGTGATTAAACTTGGTGCTATGACGACATCGCTGTTGTCTAGTCTATGCAGTTATCAGAGAATCAAATCACTTCTACGTGGTAGTCGGCTTTTCTAAACAAAGTTAATCCAAGTCATCAATTCGACACTTTCTAAGAGTGTAGACTTCTAAATAAATGAATTCTATGCGAAGTTCAAAACAGGATACTCAGATTACGATTGCGTTAAAAGTTTTAAATGAACATTTGGAGAGTATAAAAAACCTTAAACAAATAAAATGTCAGTATTAAAAAAAAAAAAAAAAACATACAGAATCTGAGTTTGAACAAAACAAAATGCCTATCTCAGTAAATCCTTAGTGTCAATTCATTGTCTAGAACATCCAATTCATCGTCTCCAAAAAGCACAAACATGCACCAGCGTTAAAAAGCCATGAAATAAAATCATCTAACTCATCAAGTGAATAGGGCCCGACAGGTGTGCCCTGAAAAGCGAAAGTGTTCGGACGAGATGAAGTCTGCACTCGAGAGCATACCGCGCGCGTCGATGGTTCCCATCCGAAGGCCGGCAGGACCACATTCTTCGCTTGACACGAAAACGCACTTCTGACTTTCTTCTAAGTCAGCACGAATAGACGCGTCTCCTACTGCTCATCCAAATCCCTCATCACCATTTGAACGCCTATTATAAAACTGCCGTAAGGAGAAAAAAAAGATCCCGCCGGCGTGTTTTATAATTATTTAATTATTCAATCATGTTTGTTCTAGTAGGAGGTATAATCATACCAACTCATGGAAATTTACTAATGCTACCAAAAAATTGTGGAAAACCGCGAAACTTGTTGAATGTCCACGGAAAATCCGCGAAACTCGTGAAAGCTCGAGGAAACTCGCGGACGCTCGCAGAAAGCTGTGAAAACTCGCGAAAAACGCGTGAAAACCATAAAACATCCTCGTTAAATCCATTTACTATAAAATTTTTTCTTAATTAAAAAAATTTTTACAATCAAACATTTTTTAACTGACAAAAAAATGGCGAGAAACTACAAAAACAGCGGAAAACTGGAAAAATCGCGAAAAACTTCCAGGGGGGAGGGGGGTAAGTAAGCGGGGATTGGGGCAGACCAATCAGTTGGCTGGGGCGGGGGAGTGAGCGGTGCGTGAAAGCGGAGGGAGGTCACGTGGTAGGTGGAGGAGTGGGGGGTCGCAGTATCCCCTTCATTCATGTACTAGCATCGGCCTACTAACTTGCAGCTCAGCGCTTGTTGAAATTCAGCTAAGGGTCTTCAGTATTGTAGCTGAGAGTCACTGTTGCCAGGTTTGATTATTATTTCTCTGATAGAAAAGGACACGCTTATGTCCCTGTTGATATTCGAGAGATAAAAATGTCCCTGATCTGGGAACATTGCTGAGAGTTCGCTGAAAATCAGCAGAGTACCTTTTGCGTTACAGCTGAGAGCTCGCTGAAATTTAAGCTCAAAGCCCACCATATTGCAGCGTGCTACTCGCTGATATTCAGCTGAGACCATCTGAATTTCAGTTGGTTGTACTGTGAAATAAAGCATTTATTTACTTGGTTTTCAGACGAAATTAATCTGCTTCAAATGAGAAGCTTCTGCTGAATCTTGTTGCAGCTGAATTTCAGCAGCATTTTCAAGAAGAAAATAAGATTTACTTTTCAGATTGCAAGGGACGAAGCCGAGGAATGCAAGGGCCAAGTCTTTAAAAGTGTCTGGTCTGTAGCGCATACAGTTCTTTTTGCTAAATTTAGAATGTAAAATTAAAGCTTCTGCCCAGCCTAAAATTGGGAACATGGTGATTGTTTTTGAATCGGTGAAATAACGTGAATGCGATGAACGACGAGGGGTTCGGGGATCTTGTTGACGGGGTCCCGGGGCAAAGCCTCAGTAGGGGTAGGGTGGCGAAGTCCCCCGTACAAGGTAAAATTTAGATCAAATGTAAAAAAAATTATTATTCAAAATAAAAACAATAGAAAACCATAAATTAAAATTTAAAAAAAGTTCACTCTATCTTTGCCATCAAATATTTTACATTTTTTGGGAAGTATTTTCCATTACTCAATTATAAAAAACGAACCTTTCATGCGTCGCGTTTTCTACTGTCACGATACGAATTTCACAAAACATTAACCTACAATTCCAGCTGTGCGATTCCTACCTATTCATTATATGTATTGTATCAAATTAACAATCACTTTTTTTATAAGTTACAGTGAAATGGATAAGAAGTCCAAACGAAAATTTTATTACTTTTTCTTTCTCACTGACACATTTTTCCAAAGCGAAAAGTACAATTCTTGGTCCTAGGAAAGAAAAGTAAACCTATGAATAAGAAGTCCCACAGACAAACCTACACCGTTCAAAAACTGTCACTTCTGTTTCCAATTTCAAGCTTCAGAAGCGTCACTTCTGTCAAAATTTTGAAAAAATAGTACATTTCGTACCTTATATTTTTTTCTCACATGTGTGAAAGTTGTAGACCGAGGCGAAGCTGAAGCATACAATCACACGAGTGAGAAAAAAACTTTTGTCCGTGGTAAGAACAATCAATAATCTCAGTTAAGATTATTAAAATAATTAAAAAAAAAGAAACTCAAGAAAGAATTGTCAAACTCAACTTAGATTCATATACAAAATTTCGTCGCGATCAGTTCGAGTCCCACTACTATTACTACTTTCCACATTCTTGGCATATTTCCAACTATACTTTTCGGCACGAGAGCGCGACCGACGCGCCACTTACCACGAATGCCACTTCAAAAATATAAAATTTCAACATACATATGGTATATCAACGACATCAGCGATTGTTACTTTTTTGTCAACGATAATATGAACCAAGATAACGACCTGTGGGAGAGAGAGAGGAGATAGAGATTTCAAATATCAGAACATAACTGGGACTTGATAATTTTTAAATTTTTGATCGATATTGCAAATATTGAATTCAGTTCGCCGTGGTTACCATTATCATCATTATTATTATTTATTGAAACAACAATCGCCAAATTTCCTTTCAGTAAGATTATGTAATTTTCATAGATTTTTTGGTCGCTGAGTGAGGTTATGGCATTGTTTTCATGAAATTATCTTGTTCAAACAATTTAATAAATCAAATTTATTAACAATTTTATTTTCACTACTCATATGTCCATTTCATGGTTTTTTGGGTTAATGAGTGAGAATTTGACGGTGTTTCTAAAAAATTCTTTTGTTAAAACAATCTATTTTAACAAATTTTTACACAATTATTTTTCTACAACTAACATGTCCTTATCATATTTTTTTGGGTTGCTGAGTAAGGATTCGACAATGTTCTTATGAAATTTTTTTGTTTGGACAATTAATTTCAACAAATTTTTAAACAAATAGATTTTTACAACGTATATGTCCATTTGATGATTTTCTGGGCTGCTGAGTTAAAATTTGACTTGTTTTTCAGAAATTTTTTTGTTATAAGAATTTATTTATAAAAATTTTGGAACAATTTTATTTTTACAACATACATGCCATTTCATGGTATTTTGGGTTGATAAGTTAGAATTTGACATTGTTTTTGTGTAATTCTTTTGTTAAAACAATCCATATCAAAAATTGTTGCACAACTTTTTTCACAGCACTCATGATCTTCTATAATTATTGGGTGACAGAGTACGGATTTGACGTTGTTTTTATAAAATTTTTTTGTTTTCACAATTTCTTCAAATAAATTTACTAACAATTTCATTACCACAGCATATATGTCTATTTGATGGTTTTTTAGGTTGTTGAGTAAGGATTCGATATTGTTTTAGTTAAATTCTTTTGTTCAAACAATTCACCAATATGAACTATTGCACAGTTTTTTTTCCTACAACATACTTGTCCTTTTCATGGTTTTGTTTAATTGCTGAGTAAGGATTCGGCATTGCTATCATGGAATTCTTTCGTTTAAACAGTTATATGAAGCAAATTTTGAAGAAAAAATTTTGTACGACATGTAGGTCATTTTAGAATTTTTTGGACTAATGAGTTAGAGTGTGACATTGTTTTTGTAACATTCGTTTATAAAAATAGTTTATTCAAACAAAAATCTCAATTTTTCTCACTGAAGATAAATGTCATCTTTATGTTCTTTTAGGCTGCTAAGTGAAGATTCGACACTGTCTTTGTCAGATTCTTTTGTTTGAACGAGTTAATATAACAAATTTTTTAACAATTTCTTTTCATTAACATATGTCCTTTTCATGGTTTTTTAGGTTGATTAGTGAGGATTTAACTTTGTTTGTAATGTATAATTCTTTTGTTGGAACTTTTCATTACAACAGATTATGTTCAAATTTTGTTTCTATCAGGCCTCTCTGACTGTATTAGAAATCATGCCTGAGGAAAAACTCTGCCGCCAGTTAGCGCTGCATTTCAGGTGGGAACATAGACCTTAGAGTACATGGACTGGCCATTCTCCTATCTGCCCCAGCAAAAGTGGTTGGCAAAAGATTGGAGGTTGGACTCGGTCTTCATCATATAGGTAGTATACCTATATGTACGTAGTATATATAGTAATAGTATTCTATAGTATATATAGTAATAGTAGAGTAGAAGGGGGTAATGTCGTGCAGGGGGGTAATGTCCTGCACTGGCTTTTTAAGCCCAAATAATTGAATGATTTACCAGTCGTTAATAAGGTATGAACCTACTGGCCTACAGAGCTCATGCATACAATACTAGCAATATTCATGTGTTACGACTATATGTGTGACGTTTATTAAAAACCGCACGTTCTCGGGACGACGAAAGTGTTTTTTTATCGGATCAGAAAAATAATTTTTCTCGCAGGAAAATATACCAGGTGAGTGCTTGAAGCATATTTTCCGCCGAAAAAAGAAATGTTTCGTTTTCGAAAAATTTTTGTTCTCCACCGATTTGTCGAAGTCAAACTTGAAAACGACCTTTGAGGAAATGTCGTGCACATTTTTATTTTTAATTTCAACTAACACGATTTCATGCTACACGAATGTTGTTACACATTAATGTTACCAACCAAATTATCTTTCCATCGGATGCTTACTCGTTGTATTCGCTTGTCATGTACTGCTTTACGAGCACATCAAAGTAGAGTGCACGACATTACCCCCTTCTACTTTATAATATTAAAACGAAGACTGAGTCCAATCTCCAATGTTTGGCCGTCACATTTCGTGAATGGCCAGTCCATGTACTATAAGGTCTATGAGTGGGAAAGATTCCCCGCATTCTCCGCATGCCCTTAATCTACCCACTTCCCTCCTTTTCCTCTCCAGCCATGCTTTCTCCCCCACCATCTATGTACATGTCACCATCTCTCTCGCTTACTCGCCTGCTCTCACTTTTCCTCTAATCACCGGGATCACCGGGGTGTTCGCCGTTTCCGCACCGGTTTTCGAATCGAGCGTCTCACGGGCCTCACGGGTTTCTAGTCTTTTCGTGCTATCTTTTTTGCTGGGGCGCGAGCTCCGCGAGCTTCGCATTTATATCGTTGTATTAAACTGACTATTAGGTTATTATATCTTTAAATCAGGTTACATCTTCTTTTGCAGGGAAATTTTTTTTAGGCACTATCGAAAGTAAAAAGACAACATTTTTCTTTGCATTTCAATTTGTGTATCGTAGTGAATTCATGAAATATCTGCTAACAGTTCATTGCCACTTTTTAATTTTTCTCTATAATCCGACAACTCGGCCGAAAATTGTGCAATTGTTTTAACTGTTCTTTACGTTGTACGTTCAAATCCATTAAAAATGTTAAGGAATTATATTATTACATTTTTACAGTTATTTTTATGATGTAACTTTATATAAGTTATGATTCATTTAATCCTTTATTATCTTGAAATTTCATAATTTCACCAACAAATGTTTTATCATAACGTTTTGAGAAAGGATAAACTTAAAAAAAAAAAAAAAAAAAAAAAATACGGGGCCTCACAGTACTCCGAAATTTCTCCAACCATCGTAAAAATACTCTCTAAATTCCTTCGAGTGAAAAAATCAGTCGACCTTTCAAATGACTAGGAGGTACGCTCCAACTTAAGTGGAGCAGATGCCATTACTCAAACTTTTCGAGTGATCTCATCACTCGAAATGACCGAGTGAATTTATGCCTCGCTCGAAGGTTCACTCAAACTCGAGCGAACTGCGCTCAATTCACTCAACGTCGAGCGAACCGCCTTCCCCCAAAGACTGGCGAGCAGTAGTGAGTTCCTGCTAATGAGTGACAACGTCAGTGACAAGCAGTTATGTAAGCAGTGCTGAGCAGTGCCAAAAACAAATAAATATCGACCAATATCAACAACAATTAAAGTTGTAGAACAAATTAACAGAAATAAATGGTAAGTTGAATATAACAAGCTTCATTATTTGTTCATAATTTTAACTTTTTTGCAATTTTAGATTCTATATGTAATGAAAATCATGTTTATGTCAACATAACCTTTGACAATTTGATGTAGATTTTCGGATGTTTTCCAAGTTTAAGAAACATTCATAATGATAAAATTTGGTGTGGCGATATATATATATATATATAATGTTTTCCGAGTTTAAGAAACATTGTTAATGCTAAAATTTGGTGTGGCGATATTATATATATAGATTTTTTTTTCAGCTCTTGCATAATGACCGAACCAAGAAGTACTAATGTTAAAGGGTTTTGTAAATATTTGTTGGACAAAAAATTTACCCAGGGTGTGGTTGAGATTATTAAAGGTATACAATCTTTTTTAAAAATGATTCAAAAATATTCTTGTATTATTATGGTTCAAGAGTTGAAAGTTTTGTTATTGATTAAATTACTATAATATTTTCAATTATCATAACAAATTAAACTATTGCAATGAATTGACTTGATCGAATAAATTATTTCGGAAGGCTGCCAAAATATAATTTTCAGCAATTTTTTACAATTCATGAACATGCAGGCTTCAATATATTTTTATTTTAAATTGCACGTCTTAAAAAGTGTTTTCTGTCATTTGTCTGTTTCAGTGACAACTGCGATAACGCAGATGAAAATGAAGACTTCGATTAATGATTCTATTCTCTTACGCAGAACACTACATTTATATTCATAGTTTAATTGTAGTTTATTAAAAAATAAACTTATGCTTGGTTTTACTAAAAGCTGTATTTCATTGATCCTGAATTTTCACAGTAAACCAATCGACTAAATATTTCACTCAAGTATAGGAGTCAAATATCATTCGAATCCGCGAGTTACAATTCACTCATATTCAAGCGATTTTTTCACTCGAGTAAAAGTCGAAAATCACTCGAGTAAGAGTCGAAAATCACTCGAGTAAGAGTAGAAAATCACTCGAGTAAGAGTTGAAAATCACTCGGGCAAGAGTCGAAAATCACTCGAAAATTCGAGTGGAAAAAGCACTCAATTTGCAGGAATTTGCATTTGTGGAAATTGATTTGCAGGATTCTCATCCTTGCTTCGAGTGAAATTTCACTCAAAAGAATTTAGAGAGTAGTACAACCAAAACTTAGGCATGACAACTAAATTATTGGTTATTGTAACTTATTGATCAGTCATAAAAATTGAGCATGGTTGTCATAACCAAAGTTTTGGTTGTAGTACTGAAAACTTTAGTGGGTCCATATTTTACTAAATCAATGGTTGCTGTAACCAAGCCATTGATGGCAGTGCAGCGATTACTGGCAAATTCCCGACAATTTTAGAAATAACATTCTTTTATTATTATAATCAAAACAATTAAAAAAAATTCTGTTGAATCTGAAGTTAAACGTTTTTCAATTGCACTTTTACGATGGACCATTGTCCTTTTTTTTACAGACGAGGTCATCTGGTCTCCCCATTTTAGCAATATTTCCAGGATCGTGGTTCGTAAAAAATGCAATTCGAATCAATCAAATCCATCGTTTAAGCGTTCAACGTCGTGATAGTTAATTACATTCCATCGGTGCTTGTACTTGGTTTCGCATTGGGTATCCCATTAGCGCTTGTTTTTTCTCTTGAAATCTCGTCCGTCATGTTTGAACAAGCCCGGCTCTCTAAATTTAAATCCCAAATCGATTCAGCTAATCGAAATTACACGCGTCGCGAAACATTTCCATGACTCTCGAACGAGACTAATATATATCATAATCGAATTCTTCGTGTATCGATCGGGATCTTATCTATTGTAAACGTCGTAACGTTTCGCATCTTTTATTAACAACAAAGCACACGGCGAAATTGCGCGCGTTCGTGAAATTTTTTCGCAATTATTGAAACCTTACGTTTCACGCTTCGATCACGGTTTTAAAGCGCAACATCGGAGTGTACACTTGATTTTTTTTTCCTTTCTGGAATCAGCCATTACGTAAGCGCAGAAATGAAGATATCAGCGTACCAAATATTATTATCAGCGCACCAGTAGCGGGGACGAAAAGTAACGTCTTCTAGATTAATTAACATATTAATTGTGTACAGATAAAAGCAAAAGAAACTTTTTTTGACGGCGCCTTATCATTTACATAACGCGTGAACACATGGAGGAGGGAAGCATCTTTTTCAAGCGAAAGTGTGGGAATGGCCAAAAGAATGATATCCCTATCGTGGGTTATCTTTTTTTGTCTGTGGGACTCCGGGAAGGAGCGAGATGACCACAAACTTTCGACAGGCTTTTTTAAGACGAGTTTTCGATTTTGGACTTGGAGTTTTTATCAACTTTTTTTTCGATTCTTTATCTTTGTTGAAACCCTACTTCAACTTCATATTCTATTCTGAGGAAACGGTATGGTTATCACAGCTATGTAAATAGTAAGACTAGCGTTAAGTATTTGTCAATCGTTGGTACAGCAATATTTATGGATTTACTGGCCATTGGTTGTCATGGATATCATATATCAATTTTTCAAGGGATTGATGAGGAATCAAACAAGTGGGGAAATGATTTTACGTTCGAGTAATGTACGATATTTTACAGTACTAGTACGGTAAAATAGCGTTTTCGTACCGTGAAACGGCACGATTATGACGGTATAACTGTACTAGTACTGTAAAACTTTTTTATTCCTGTATTTAATTTAAATGACAATTTTTAATGTTGAAAAAATCAGCCAAAATTGAGTTTTTTTATTCTTGGCCCGCTGTTTCAAAAATATGTGTAAATGCAAAAAATGAACATATTTGGAGCGCAATCACATACATTAACTAATGTTTAGAAAAATATATTTTTTCTATGAACATAGCACCCGCTGTTTTAAATATTACTTTGGACCATTGACGAGTTTAGATGCATAATTTATTATTATTTTATTCAACTTTATTTTATTTATTTAAATCAATTTTTTCATCAAAAAACTACAAATTGTACTTTGATAATAATCAATAAGTATGTGAAGATTCAGTAACAATCAGCCTTCGGCTCATTGTTGAACAAAAAAAAAAAAAAAAAAAAAAAACTAAAGGCGATTGTTCGGACGTTTGAATGGATTTTCCCCGTAATTCCTGAGAATGAATTTTTATTTTACATCGATTTAAAACACTGCCACTCAAAGTCACAGCGATTATTCACTATTGAGATTAAAAAGTTTTCGAAATCAGTGAAATTCGTAATATTTCAAATAACTTTGGATTATTTTAAAATATTAATAAAAAGTTATAATATAAATATTAGTTATTTAAAAATAATTTCAGTCTCATGGTGAAATTTAATTCATTTTTTAGATAGGAATCTGACTAGAATTAAAGAGTAAAGTTTAGCTTCTCAAAAATGGATGATTCACTCTTTTAGAGTGAGTTTTTACTCAAATTAGTTGAATTTTTATTAGGGGAGACCGGGGCATTTCGGGACAGTGCAAATAAGTAACAAATGCAACATTGGAAAAATTCCAAAAAATTAACTTACATATGTTGCTCACTAGGCAACTACTTTACAAACGGAGTTCGGTCGATTTCACATGTAACCTATTATGTGTGGAGGAGTGAATGTGTTTTCTGACACGAAAACGTAAGATTTGAGTTGTGACATTTTCGCGTTTGTTTT
>JAPYZL010155430.1:0-11696 GCA_030522825.1 Platygaster orseoliae
GTCATCATCGAGATCTGAGTCGCAGTTATGGCATGTATAATAAGAGCACAATTGATAAATAATAGTTACCCCACCTTTAGTGGCCGTCATTCCCCCACTAACCTTATTTTGCGAAAGCATGCACTACACATAAATTATGCAAGACACATGAAAAATTTTTACCTGATTTAGAAAGCTAATATAAATAGCAACATTTTAACATATCTACCTCGATTGTGTAGCTGAAAGTGTTGACGAAATAATCGATATTTTGAACATCTTATAAAACTTTCAGATAGTTACGTATCGGCACTTGTTTGGAACTACAACTTATAATAAATCCACACACTTCAGCATCTACTTAAAAACAAGCTTATGGAATAAGCGTTCTGTCACAGTAAACGGTTTAGACCTACGTCAATTTTAAGTACCGAAAATGGTGATGGCCGTCATTACCGTATGACCGCCATTACCCCACTTTCCCCTACCCAACGAATAATTTTTGACTTTTTAGTAAGGTTTTATTACATAGAGAGAAATTTTTGGTTACAGCAACCATTCATTAAGTAGAATATGAGTCTACCAAAGTTTGGGGTAGTGCAACCAAAACTTTAGATATGATAACCAAATAATTGGTTATTGCAACCTAAGTATCTGTCATAAAAACTGAGCATTAGTTGCTATAATTCAAGTTTTGGTTGTAGTACCCAAATTTTTGGTAGATCCATATTTAACTAAATAAATGATTGCTGTAACTAAATGATTTTCCTCTGTGTATAATTGACTCGATACTTAACCTCATGAAATTGTGGACTCACAAATTTGTCATCGAGTTTTTCTATCGTTTTTTGAAATTATTTTTAAAGAGCAATAAGCGCAACTGACAACATGCGAGTCGCGCTGGGCGCCTTTGGCGAGGGTTGGCACAACTATCACCACGCATTCCCCTGGGACTACAAGGCGGCTGAATTAGGCGACTACAAGGGCAACTTCACGACGGCATTCATCGACACTTTCGCGAAAATTGGCTGGGCTTACGACCTCAAAACCGTGCCCCTGGAAATGGTCGAGAAAAGGGCAGCGAGAACGGGCGATGGCTCGCGCGTGAGCAGGATGGACAAATACAAAAACCACAACCATCATCACCACCACACGCACGAGGGGGCAATTTGGGGCTGGGGCGATTCGGACATGAAGAGCGAAGACATCCAAGACGCCCAAATCATCAACAAGGGCGACTGAAAAATGATTCGAATCATCAAACAAAACTTATTCGAAACTGCGAGGAGCCTCGAAAAATTACGCACCGTCGAAACGATTCGAAAAGTGCCGTCACAGAGTGGACGCCCAAGAAGAATTCGGAATAACGTCGACATTTTCGCAACTGACACCAGGAAACATAAATCTCGTCTCTTCTATTTTTTAGTTACGAAAATGCTCGACCCGGGAAAAGCTGTCATTTTCTTTTGTACATGTTTGTATATTTCAATGAAAAGAAAAGGAGCGGTTGTTAACGATGCGTTGAAGCCGTTTTTATCGTCGAACCGCACGTCGACGAAATTATATTTATACTGTCGATTAGCGCCTGTACACTATCAAATTCCCATGTATTATTTATTGATACTAAATGACTTTGTAACAAATTTGTAACCTTAACGAATAAATTACTGTAAGCGCGAGATTTCGTTGTTTTTTCTCGCGAGCCGAGTTATTTCGCAGGCGCGGCAGTTGAAATATGAACTGCAAACTTTGCGCAATGGAGCTAACAAAAGTTGAGAAAAATCGCCAACAACAGTTTTTACGCGAGGTTGTTATTTTTGCAAATAATTACTCGATCCTTTTTTTTTATTATTTTTGCAATGTTTGACTGAACTTGATTCTCAAGATAAAACGTGAAAGAAATTATCGTTCAATGAGTACTTCATTAGTCAATTTAGTAATGAATTAGTGAAAAGTTGACGAAACGGTCTCACGCTTTGGTGCATCTTTTTGAATGCTATGAATCGCGATGACCGGCAATTATGCACATTCAAATGCAGGTCAGTTGCACGATTAATTGAGAGCTGTATACATGTTTGCCATTTCGCTTCCACTGTTAATGAGCCGTGACTTGTTTGGATATTGGTTGACTAAATAAGATGCTTTCACGCATTTATTCAAATTCTTCTTTTTGTTCGTTTTCCTAGTCATTTTTGTTTTATTCATGATTGTCGAATCGGACAAAAATGATTGGTAAAATGAACAAAAAGAAAAATAAAATCAACTCTTCATCAAACCAGTGAATTTCACCGAGTATTTCATCGTTTCGGATATCAAGTTGATGAATTTTCCAGAATTACGATTTCTCATATTTAAAATTTCACGAAAAAAAAAACCCTGAGATTCTTTTGAATTCAAAAAATGAGAGAATTTGGTGATTTTGGACAATTGCAATCGTATGAGTAGAAATTTTGAATTCATGATTTGAAAAAATTTCATGGAAATGTTTTAACATCGTAAATTGTTGAGAACTATTAAAATATACTGAAACGTTTTAAATCTAAAAAATAACGAACTCTGGAGCATCGAATTCAAGGAATCTACAAATAAATACATGAAATATACGAGAAAATCTTTGAATGATACAAACTTTAAAGAAGTACAAAAAGTGTGAAAATATTATGAAAGAACTGTTTTTACAGAAATCTATGAAATTATCAAAAATCTATACAGCAACCTACAAAAATTCTTGAAATTTATCAAAATACTAGAAAATCATTCAAAATTTTACGAATACTGAAAAAATACGATAAATACTACAATCCATTCATATTGAAAAACTCTCTATGTGGAAATCATTGATTCAAGAGCACATAACTTTAAAAAATTATACAAAAATTTATACTTTGAAATTCTTAAAATAAGGAGAATAAAAACGAAAAATACTGGAAATTTGCATAAAGGATACTATTTATTAAAAAATCGAATTCATTATCTAAAATCATTAAAATTTCTCATTCTTTAACATTCAATTTTTCATGTCTATAGAATGATTCACAGAAATACTAAAAATATCAGAAAATACATACTACAAAATTTTGTAAAATGTTTTACATTACGATGAAAATTCTAGAAATCTATGACATTCTTAAAATTTGTATCTTCATAATTTTCCCAGAAATCTAGACAAATATTGCAATTTTTTAGAATTTTAATTTTTGTAGCAGTGAATTTAAGGAATTTACAAAGAAATACACAAAAAATTCGAAAAAATCTTTGAACCATGCAAACTTGAAGGAAATACAAAAGTGAAAAAAAATAACTGTTATCCCAGAAATCTATGAAATTACCAAAAATCTATCTAAAACAATTTACGAAAATTTCTAAAATTTATTAAAATACGAGAAAATCATTAAAAATTCTTCAAATACTGAAAAAATATTAGAATCAATTCTGTGGTGTCCCGGCATAACCGAATAAATCCACTTTGCTATAAGGCTCAAAATTTATTCAGAATATTATGTAAAATGAGCCTTATGGCAAAGTGGACTTATTCGGTTATGCCAGGACACTACAGAATTGATATTGAAAAACTCTCTATGTGAAAATATTTTTTTTTTAAATTATAAGCATAATAATATAACTTTAAAAAACTATGCAAAAATCTATAAAAATATTGAAGAATTATGATAAATACGAAAAATATTAGAGAAAAAAAGTATAAACTTTAATGACTCGAATCAAACTACATTTAATACAAGTAGTAAAAATGTACGGCTCTGGACTCCAAAAATAATGTGAATTGAAAATCCTCAAATTAAAAAAAAAGTTGGAAAATCATAATTTCTAGATCGTCAAAGATAAAAAAAATCAAATAAATGAAATCCATTAATTCCTCATAATTGTTTATTATGATAATTTTAAAAGGTTGACTTGAAACTAATTAACTATACTTAAAGATCTTTTTTGAGGATCACTCATAAAAAATGCAATTTATACCATTATTATAATATAATGTTATAATATAAATAATTTCATGCAATATAGAATAAAGTAAATTTCTCATCCGGCATATGTCAATTTTAGATACATTACTACAATATTTCAACTCAAATTTCGGACATTGAAAAGTTCCAGCAATATAATTGATTGATAAGTGAAAGATTATAATATTAAATGTTAGTTATACAGTTATATTACAAATTTTCATGATGCTGATGATAGTAATTTTTCATATAATCCGATATGGTCTACTGGTTAGGATATCTGGCTTTCACCCAGAAGGTCCGGGTTCGATTTCCGGTATCGGAAAATTTTTTCTCTCCATTAAGGCACCCAAATTTTTTTCAGGATATATATTTTCACATCCAGAAAATTTCGTATGTAATGAGAAGCCTAATTATGTACAACAAACAGCAAAAGTGTAAATAAAAAAAATTAATTGAATATTATTCGTTCGAGAACGACATTTAGAAACTGTGAAATTCGATACGAGAAAATTAATCTTAAAATTTAAGTGGCACCCAGAAATTTTCATAAATTGAAGTAAACAAGTGATTTTTGAAAAAAGTACCATCGGTCGCATTTTTTCTTTTTTTAAACAAGCTCAGTTAAATGCATTTTCATCTCGACTTTTTTCGAACCAAAAAATTTTAGGGTAAAAACTTGCCCCATTACGCCACTAAAAATATTCTCCTCGTTCGAGGATTTCGATCGTTTTATTTTTAAAACGAAGTTTACGAATGCATCACTTGTTTCTCGTACGATAGTCATGCTCTACTGAAAGTGAACGTCGAAATCGCAACAATATTCAAATTTATTCGAATCAGGTTCAAAATACCCTCAATATTTATCATGAAGGAAACATATAAACTATCGCAATTTATCAAATTACATGGAGTAAATTTATGTCAAGGATTTCAACCAATTCCTGGTAGAATTAGAAAAATTATTCGATTTTTTAACTTTCACACATTTTTCAAAGTGTCATAAATATTGAATGTTCCAAAGGAGATTTATATAAATGTATTTTTTTAATAAAAAAAAGGTTTGATCTTGTAGATAAAACAATCTGGGGTTTGATTTAAATCATGCTTGTGAAAAGAGCAAATATTGAATAAAAAATGGAATTTACAAAAAAGATTTTTGAAGTGTCTTACGACATTCAACATCTTTTGACACGCGATGAATCGCCATTCGCGTCAATTATGCACATTTGGATGCAGGTCAAGAATGCACAATTAATTAAGAACAAAGTTTTAATTCCACCGGCACTATTGAGAGCGTTGTCGCATTGACTTAATTTAGCAAGTCATGAATTAATTTTCGAAATTCTGAACAACGCAAAAAACTGGCAGTGGATTATAAAACAAAATTTCACCGGGATATTTTCTAGTGTAGATCATTGAGAAATATTCTTTTCTTTTTGACGAAGAGAAAATAATTCAAATTGCTTCAATTGCAACAAATGTAATTTTTTTCGTAGGATGCTTCGAATCTTAAAAATGGTGTTAAAAACAAAAAGTGAAAATGAATGTTTGAATAATAAAAACTTTTTATTTTCACAAAGAAAATTAAGAATCAAAAAAAGAGAATTTTCCTGAATATCTTAAAAATTTATCAGATTTTTTGTGAAACCGACAGATTCTTCGATTGTTTCTTTTTTAAATTTCTACTGACCACAAAAATAGTTTTTAAAGAAATAAGAAAATAATAATGCTAACAATAAAAATTAATGCTAAAAATAAAAAAATAATTAAAATTGCTTCAACTGCAACAAAATGAGCTATTTTTTTTCGTAGGAGGCTTAGAATCTTAAAAATGCCGTTAAAAACAAAAAATGAAACTGAATGTTTGAATTATAAAAACTTCAAATAACAAGTTTTGAGCAATGAATTGAATGGGCTAGTGAAATAAAAAAATATTTGTTGTTTGTTTTTTTATACAGTTCAATAATAAACGTGTTTTTGTTATTCAGAAATGAGCAATTATTGAAATTGCTCGTAATATTTTTTTATTCGGTGCAATAAAATTACTTTCATTTTTTGAAAATTAGTGGAACTTATCAAAAATACGGCAAATTTTCGTGATTTGTTTCCGCAAAGAAAATTGCGAATCAAAAAAAGAGAATTTTCCTGAATATCTTAAAAATTTATCAGATTTTTAGAGAAATTGTCTTTTTTTTTAAATTTCAACTCACCAAAAGAATAATTTGAAAAAAACATGAAAATTAAACTAACCAATAATACACCACAAATAAAAATAATTTTATTAGACTCTCACACATTTTGTTTCAGTCAAAAAAACTTACGTTTCTTTCAACTTGAATTCGTTCGTCCGAACTAGAAATATTTTGCAGTTAAAAAAAATTTTCGAGCCAACCAAATAATTTTTCAGTATTCACAATTGTTTTGATTCTTCATTTGTTTAATCTTTCTAATTCCGAACAAGCTTTCTATCACAAAACTTACATTATCCATGACCTAATTAACATAATCAAAAATAAATTCCACAAAAAAAAACTAGTTTCTCCATAAAATTTGGGACACCTAAAAAACAGTTACACGAGACTCAAAAAGTCTCCTTCACCTCGCCAAAGCTCGGATAAAGTTCTGTTCGCAGTGGAAATTAACTCAATCAAGTGTCTCTCGTACTCGAAGCAAGATCTCATAAACCAAAAACTATAACTGACTTTTCAGGGAAGTCAAAAATGACATTTCAAATTCAATGATTTTGGACTTAGCTGATTTTCTGAGATAACTATTGAACTATCTTCGGATCAATCGAAGAAAATCATATCAGAAGTGTTGGAGAGGAAAAAAGTCGCGACAGATAAAGTGCTCGTTTGTGCGTCGTGGGATTTTTCAAAGTCGATTATAAATGACGATCAATTTCGTGGTCCGATAAGTGCGAGATAACCGTGATGATTAGAAAAGTCCAAGTGACGAGTGGAAATAGTTTATCCGCGGCCTCGACATCGCGAAAATCGAAAGCTGGTCCCATCATTTTGGCTATGACTTGTGGGCTTTGCGCCGCGTTAACCCTCTTGTGCTGCGGCTTAATTACGTTCATCATTTTTACGAGCAATCACGTCGCTGGCGACAATGTAGTTTACGGTACGTTCGGACTTGAAGTGTACTACTTGACAAGAAATCACGTCGTTCAGATTATTTGCCTTCGAGATTAAAAATACAGTGATTAAAGAATCACACAGAGTAAACATAATTTACAATAATAAACACTACAATTTTTATAAAAATAACGAACAAAATAGAAATAATAAAGTATTAAATATTAAGAAATAATAAACACAAAGTGAACATAGAAGATGAAAAAAACATAATGTTTTGAAGATTGAAAAAAAAATTTTCTTTATTACAGTTTACTCAAAGTATTTTTATATTTGGATTATTCCTGTGTTTCAGCTCCCCTTTGTTATAAATAATGATAAAGGAAAATTCCTTTTTTTTTTGTTTTTTGCAACGATTTTCCAGAGTCGAACGGACATCTTTTCATAAAAGAATTGGAGCAAGAAACTTCAGTGAACGACGTGGCGCATAGATTGCCAAATGACGTGATCCCCCGACATTACGACATATTTTTGTACCCAAATTTGCAAGATGGCACTTTTAGTGGAAAAGTTGAAATTGCAATGGAAGTACTGCAAACTCGAAATTCGATAGTCTTGAATCAAAAAAGCCTGAACATAAGTTCTGTTCAGTTAAACGTTATCGACGATGAGGCAGATGAAGCCATTTCGACAGAAGTGCATGTAAACCAAAATTTGGAGTTGCTAATCTTGCGTTCTAGACAAAACATTACACCAGGAAAATACAACTTGACTGTCAAATTCAGGGGAAATCTCCGAGATAAATATGTTGGTTTTTATTCGAGTAAATATAGAGACGAAGAGAATAGAACTAGGTAAAGAAGATTTAAAAAAGTATTTTTAATCTTAGATATTATAGTATTAAAAAATATCAAGAAATACATACTACGAAATTTTGTGAAATACTTTACATTACGTGAATTCTAGAAATATATGAAATTCTTGAAATTTGTATCGTTATAATCTTCTCAAAAATCTACACAAACTTTTTAGAATTTTAAATTTTGGAGAATTGAATTCAAGGAACCTACAAAGAAAGACATAAACAATATGAGGAAATTTTTGAATCATGCAAACTTTAAATAAATACAAAAAGTAAGAATAATTCTATGAAAGAACTGTTTTCCTAGAAATCTATGAAATTACAAAAAATCTATATATAACAATCTACGGAAATTCTTAAAATTGATCAAAATACTAAAAAATCATTAACAATGTTACGAATATTAAAAAAAAGCGATAAATACTAAAATTAAGACTCACTATGTAAAATGTTTTTTTTTTAATTAAAAAACATTGAATTCTTGAGCATATAATTCTAAAAAACTATACGAAAATTCATAAAAGTACTGGGAAATTCTTTAAGGAGAATAAAAACGAAAAATATTGGAAATTTGCATAAAAGATACTGTTTACAAAAAAATTGAATTATTACCCAAAATCATAAAAATTTCTCATACTTCAGCATCCAATTCTACATATCTATAGAATGATCTATATAAATACTAAAAATATCAAAAAATATATACTACACAATTTTGTAAAATATTTTATATTACCGACATTTTAGAAATCTATAAAATTTAAAAAATTTTTATCGTTAACGTTTTCTCAAAAATCTACACAAATATCACAATTTTTTCATTGAATTCCAGAAATGTACAAAGAAATACATAAATAATATGAAAAAATCTGTGAGTGATGCAAACTTTAAAGAAATATAAAAAGTAATAAAATTCAATAAAAGAACTTTTTTCCCAGAAATCTATAAAATTACCAAAAATCTTTACAACAATCTACGAAAAAAGTGAAAATTTATCAACATACTAGAAAATCATAAAAATTTCCCGAATACTAAAAATACGATAAATACTAAAAATCAATTGATATTGAAAAACTCTATATGTCAAAATCATTTTTTTTTTAAATTTGATAAACCTTGAATCTTTGAGCATAATAATATAACTCTAAAAAACTATGTAAAAATCTTTAAAAATTCTAGGAAATTCTTAAAATAAGAAGAATAAAAAGGGAAAATACCGGTTATTTGCATAAAAAATACTGTTTACCAAAAAATTAAATTATGAAAATTTGTATCGTTATGATTTTCTCAAAAATTTACACAAATATAACAGTTTTTTAGAGTTTTTAATTTTGGAGCATTGAATTGAAGGAATCCACAAAGAAATACATTAATAATATGAGAAAATGTTTGAATTATGCAAATTTTAAAGAAATATAAAAAGTAATAAAATTCTATGGAAGAACTGTTTTCCCAGAAATCTATAAAATTACCAAAAATCTATACAGCAATCTATAAAAATTCTGATTCATTATCAAAATACTAGAAAATCATAAAAATTTCCCGAATACTGAAAAAATACGAAAAATAATAGAAATAAACTGATACAGTAAACTTTCGTTTATTCCAACGCTCGCTTATTCCAACGATCGTGTATTCCAACTCGTTTCCGCTCGGTTATTCCAACTGCCGATGCCCCTCCACCTCTCACCACTTTCTCTGTGCGACCTATCCCGTGTGACGTGAAATTGTGTGCGTCGTGCATGCTCTGACCTGCTCACAGTTACGCGAGTCACGACTCACGATGCATTTTATCTCTCTCGCACACGAGACTGTTCATTGGTTACCCCGCGTGGCGACATAGCCAATGAGAGTTACTGACAAAGACATGCGGTAGAGGTGGGAGCCCCTCCAGAGTTGGAATAACCGAATGTTTACGTTTCGCTTGTATTTACATATATTAGAAAAATTTTATTTATACTTACACTTTGGGTATTTTTCAAGACATAAAAGAGTTCACTTTCATCTATGAAAATCCAATTAATATACTAAAATTTGCATGGAATTCAAAAATTAGTCAAAATGTTCTTTCTTTATTTCACTCGTTGAATATTTTATTAATAAACACAATTTAGTTCCACAAAATGATCGATGCAAGAAAAACCTTTCCTACAATAACACCTAGTTGTACAGAGAAAAGATTTCAATTAATTTTTCTCAATTTCCCATGTATCCATTAACAATGTCTCACAAAAATTACACCACATAAAAAGTCATAACTTTTGTTAAGAATTTTGGCCACCTCAAAATTCGAGCCAACTTACGCTAGACAAGCATTTCCTTGTTTCGACGAGCCCAATTTCAAAGCAGAATTCACAGTACATTTGGTGCATCCAACTGGAGATTGTTACAATGCTCTATCAAACATGAATGTTGAGGTACAGAATTTCATTATTTTTATGTAATCCGTTTTAAGCGGAAAAAAACGATTGTTTTAAAACTACTCGAATTATTATTACTCAAAGAGCGTTGCGGTAAATCAACCATCAACGGGATTAACAACAGTGAATTTCGCAAAAAGCGTGCCAATGTCAACATATCTCGCGGCTTTTATTGTCAGTGATTTCGTAGCCGTGACTGCGAATGCAAAAAATTTGCAAGGAAAACCTTTGCCCGTGAGCGTTTACACGACAAGGGCGCAAAAAGGAAAAGCGAAATTCGCGCTAGATGTTGGGGTCAAGGTCATCGAGTACTACATGAAATTGTACACTGTGAATTATCCTTTGCCGAAGATGGGTATGTAGTTTAATAAAAATTCTGATGAACTAGTGTATTTTTGGAAATTTTTATGAAAATTTGAATGACTTGTCATTTTATGAAACGTGGCATCATATTTTTAAGTTGAAAGTAAAACGAAAGATCGAAAGTTGAAAAATTTCGTTGCAAAATCGCCAAAATTTGAGTGTGGATGTATTTTTACAGTTTTGCAACGAAATTCAGATAGTTTATTTGTGATGTTTAATCATAGTTAAAAACTATTATTTAAATGATTATTTACATTGACCATAATTATTATATGAATTATTAAATTATATTAAAATAAAATAATTATTATGAATTATTGTTATTTAAAATTATAATTATAAATTTGTTATATTAAAATATAATCGTTTCCTATCTCTCTTATTAAAACTAACAACTCTCAGAAAAAAAATTAACAATCAGATTAACAATATATTGTGATTTAATATATTTACAAAGTTGATTTTGTAAATTTCATCAGGTCCATGAATATACTATGGAATATTTTTTAACTTTAGAAAAACCACACCGAGTATAGAATCAAAAGAGAAATTCATTTGATCTTAATTGAATATAAATTTATTTACATACAATAATTTTCAAAACTTTTCAAGCTATTACTCAATTTTTATTATATTCAAACAATTAAAATTTGTTGTCAGATTCTATATAAATTTTCTGGTCTAATAATGTTGCAAAATATAGCTTGGAAGTAATTGAAGTCAAAATGAACTTTCAACAAATTTAGTAGAACTTTAGGAAAAAATATTGCTTTTTTTTATCAATATCTAGTACAATTCGCCATTTTATAACTGTTTAATTTTTTTACTTACTTCATTAAACTTCTTAAATTTCACAAAAATTTGCAAACATGAAATTATATACTGTAAATTATCCTCTACTTAAGGGGGCGGGGGGGAGGGTTAAGGGATAACTTGAAACAGAAAACACTTTTTTCGCTGATTTTTTACGGAGATACAGCTCAAGCAAATTTATTCAAACTTTTTTTAAATTATAAAGCATCAT
>JAPYZL010155517.1:0-25639 GCA_030522825.1 Platygaster orseoliae
GCCAATTAAAGTTTAGTAATAGAACTTATAGAATCAATCATAATACGAAAATCGATTTTTTGCCGAGTAGGTCCCTTTTCTCAGAGCGCGTCACATATGTTTACCTAAAAATAATTTGCACTTGAGAGCAATCTTTTGTTTATTTTTTTTTTCTAGATACATTTGTCACGTTTGTTACACTCACAGCAGCTTTGAAGTCGTTTCCAATTGTTTGAAAGCCCTCGACGTCGTAGTTTGTTACAACAATTTACAGCCTGATTCACTTCAATCGTTTGTCATTGCTCTGTGCCATTGCGTCAATCTCGAACCTTACTGTCAGATGAGTTGGAAGGTAAAAATTCTTTTACCTTTTTTGTCGCGTCTAAAATTTGCGTTGATAATTTCTCGTGTTTTCAGGTCATGCGTAATTTGTTAGGCACTCACATGGGACATTCGACTTTGTACACGATGTGTCGATTGTTACAAGAGCCAACGATTCAGCTAAATCCTGTCATACTCCGAGGTGCCGTGTTTTACGTGAATATGGGCCTTTGGGGGACGCACAGAATACCTCAATTGGAATGCACGCCTACCTCTGTTTTGCCATCTTTTCATCAAGTAAGTTTAAAACCATGAACGTGATTATAACTTGTAGTAGCATTCATGCCAATGTTAAGTGTCACAACATTCAGAGAAATAAAAGATAAACTTTCCTTAGTAACCCATATCGAATATTTCATAAAATTTTTGTTGTGCGAAAGTGTCACATCATCATTCTTTATAAGGTCTATAAAATTGAAATTTCTTGCCATGAACGCGATCCATCTTGCCATGAACGTGATTATACTTCATTTGCCTCGTTCTACGATGTTATAACTTGTAGTAACA
Organism: Platygaster orseoliae; assembly: GCA_030522825.1. Lineage (NCBI taxonomy): Eukaryota > Metazoa > Arthropoda > Insecta > Hymenoptera > Platygastridae > Platygaster > Platygaster orseoliae. The sequence goes on from JAPYZL010155517.1 coordinate 868, forward strand.
TTCATGCCAATGCTAAGTGTCACAACATTCAGAGAAATAAAAGAAAAACTTTCCCTAGCAACCCATCTTGAATACTTCATAACATTTTTGTTGTGCAAAAGTGTCACATCATCATTCTTTATAAGGTATAAAAAATTGAAATTTCTTGGCATGAACGTGATTTATCTTGCCATGAACGTGATTGTACTTCATTTGCCTCGTTCTACGATATTATAACTTGTATTAGCATTCATGCCAATGCTAAGTGTCACAACATTCAGAGAAATGAAAGATAAACTTTCCTTAGTAACCCATCTCGAATATTTCATAACATTTTGTTGTGCAAAAGTGTCACATCATCATTCTTTATAAGGTCTATAAAATTGAAATTTCTTGCCATGAACGTGCTCTTTTTACAAAACTTTTACATTTACACAGGCTGTGCAATGTAATCATCCAATAGTGATGTACGAAGTGATGTTGTCGATTCAAAGATTAGTTAGTAAATTTGGAACGGAACTGGAGGAATCAACGTGGAGTAAAATTCTGGAAATCATGGAAGAAGTTATAGTTCACACAGGTAATGATGAAAATTTAAAAGTTTGTCTTGATTTGTCTACTTTTACTATGAGGAGGGTTTTTTTTTTGACAGAAACAAGTCATCAGCCAGCTACTAAACAAGTATCTGGAAGCTTGCATGAAGCGTTGAATTGTGTTGAAGAGACTCTCTTGAACAGCAATTGTTACAAATTGTACATACAAACGTACTATGATCTCATCGAACGTTGCTCAATTGAAAGACCTGTAAGTTGTGGTAGTTGAATAGTGGGTTTCAAGTGATTTATGACTAAACGTATTGTAGTTAAATGTAATAATTCCTCATTTTTTTGAATTCTGCAGTTTTTATATAATTTTCTACTATTTTTAAAGATTGCTTCATAGATTTAATATTTCTATTTCAGGAAGAATTCGTTTCAAAACCAATTTTTACATGGCATTCCCTCCTTTTTTTTATATAGGAAACATCAGTATTGAAACTCATAGATTACAAAGCTTCTACCATTGATCCAATGTTCAGCAATTGGGTTTCGAAATTAGTGTCATTGATGGACCGTTATTACAAAAACGAAACACGTACCAACGTCAGAATCAAAGTCCTCGAAGTGCTCGCGAACGTCATTAAAATTAACCGGTATGTAATATCTGAAAGACAAATCCTCATTAAAAAATTCTGCGCAATACTCATCACATTATTAATCACAGAACCAAGTATGAAGACGAACTGATGGAAAAAGTCATCATACCCAATTTCCTACTCGTGGAAACAGATCCAGATGTCAGTATTCGCTGCAACGTTACACATTTACTGGTTGATCTCTGCCTCGAGTGTGAAACCAAAAGATGCCTAGAATTATTGGATATTTTGGAAAAGGTGACGTGAGAATTTTTGTTTTGAAAGGAGAATGTTATAAATGAAATATAGAGGACGTAACAAATTGTTTTTAGTTAGTTGTCGAATTTAAATAGAACTAAGGATTTCGAGTTTTACTAACTAAAATATTATTTTAACTTAGTGATAAGTGAAAAAAAAAAATTGAAATTACGGAAATGTGGAAAATCTAAAAAATTTTGAATTTCGGAGCATCGAATTCTAAAAGTTTAGACAGAAATTTATAAAAATACCAAAAAGTGTTTTAAATTTTAAAGGAATTGAAAAAATACTAAAAGTAATAGAATTTAATGAAAGAACTATTTTCTGAAAAATTTGAACAAATGCGTACGATCTATAAAACTCGGAATTCTTGACTGTTGAATTCTAAAAAAATGTATATGAAAATATATGGAAATACTAGAAGTCTATAAAAGTACTATAAAATACTACAAGATCTTATAAGCATTAAAAAAATATTTATAATAAAAATCTGTAAGATATTCAAAATTGAGATAGACATTTTGGAAAATACTAGAAATATATTAAAATCAGAATTCGATAAATCTATGAAAATAATAAAAACTCAAAATCGTTGTAAAATTCAATATTCTATTATTGAATCCTAGAAATTAAGACAGAAATTCATAAAAATACAAAAAAATATTTCGAATCATTAAAAAACTCTGAAAAAATACTAAAAATGTTAGAATTCTTGAAAAAAATATTTTTTGAAAAATCTGAACAAATACCTACGATCTATAAAACTTGGAATTCTAGACCGTTAAATTCTAAAAAAAACGTATATGAAAATCTATGAAAATACTAGAAGTCTATAAAAATACTGATTAATATTACAAGATCGTATAAACATTTTTAAAAAACGGAAATATAAAAAGTCTTTTATATATTCAGAAAATACGTAGATATATTGAAAAACACAAAAAAATAATCAAAATCAGAATTCCAGAAATCTATGAAAATGATTAAAACTCAAAATCGTTGTAAATTTCAGTATTTCATCATCGAATCCTAGAAATTAAGACAGAAATTTTTTAAAATACTAATTTGTATTACGAATCATTAAGAAACACTGAAAAAATACAAGATATTCAAAATCTACGTAAATCTAATTTTTCTAGACATGTTCAAAAATACTGAAAATCTACTGAAATTACAACCCCAAAAATCTATAAATATTAATCTAGAAATAAATTAAAAATCTATAAAAAAAATAAAAACTTGGAATCGTTGTAAATTTCAATACTTTCTTATCGAATTCTAGAAATTGAGACAGAAAAATATCATCAAAATACCAAAAAGTATTTTTAATCATAAACGAACTGAAAAAATAATGAAAAGAAAAATATTGTCTGAAAAATCTGAACACATACGTACCAACTATAAAACTTGGAATTCTAAACCATCGAGTTCTAAAAAAACGTATATAAAAATCTATAAAAATACTAGAAGTCTATTATAACACTATAAAATACTACAAAATCTTATAAACGTTGGAAAAAGTACAGAAATATAAAAAATCTATAAGATATCCAAAATCTACGTGAATCTAATTTTCATAGATATCTTAAAAAATACTGAAAATCTATTGAAATTAGAATCCTAAAAATCTATAAATAGTAATTTAGAAATTAATTAAAAATCCATAAAAATAATAAAAACTCAAAATCGTTGTAAATTTCAATACTTTATCATCGAATTCTATAAATTTAGACAGAAATTCAAAAAAAACACTAAAAAGTATTTCAAATCATAAACGAACTCTGAAAAAATCTGAAAAAATACGTACGATCTATAAAACTTGGAATTCTTAACCATCGAGTTCTAAAAAAACGTATATAAAAATCTATAAAAATACTAGATATCTATTATAATACCATAAAATACTACAAAATCTTATAAACATTTAAAAAGTACAAAAATATAAAAAATCTATGAAATATTCAAAATCTACGTAAATCTTGCTTTCCTAGACATGTTTAAAAATACATAAAATCTACTGAAATTAAAATTCTAGAAATCTATAAATAGCAATCTAGAAATAATTAAAAAGTCTATAAAAATCAGAAAAACTCAAAATTGTTGTGAATTTCAATACTTTCTCATCGAATTCTAGAAATTTAGACAGAAAAATATAAAAATACCAAAAAGTATTTCGAATCATTAACAAACTCTGAAAAAATACTAAAAGTATTTGAATTCTTGAAAGAAATATTTTCTGAAAAACTTGAAAAAATACGTACGATCTATAAAACTTGGAATTCAGTACCGTTTAAATTTAAAAAACGTAGAAGAAAATCTATTAAAAAACTATAAGTCTATAAAAATACTATAAAATACTACAAAATCTCATAAACATTTTAAAACGTACAGAAATATAAAAAATCTATAATATATTCAAAATTTACGTAAATCCAATTTTCCTAGACATCTTTAAAAATACTGAAAATCTACTGAAATTAGAACCCTAAAAATCTGTAAATAGTCATCTAGAAATAAATTAAAAATCTATAAAAATAATAAAAACTCAAAATCGTTGTAAATTTTAATACTTTATAATCGAATCCTAGAAAATAAGACAGAAATGTATAGAAATACAAAAAAAAAAAATATTTCAAATCATAATCAAATTGAAGAAATTCTAAAAGTATCAGAACTTTTGAAAGAAACATTTTCCGAAAAATCTGAACAAATACGTACGATCTATAAAACTTGGAATTCTAAAGCATCGAGTTCTAAAAAAACGTATACAAAAATCTATAGAAATACTAGAAATCTATTATAATACTATAAAAAACTACAAAACCTTATAAACATCTTTAAAAAAACGAAAATATAAAAAATCTGTAAGATATTCGAAACCTATGTAGACATTTTGAAAAATACTGGAAACATATTGAAATCAGAATTATAGAAATCCATAAAATAAAAAAAATTCATAATCGTTGTAAATTTCAATATTTTATCTTAGAATCCAAAAAATAAAAATTCATAAAAATACAAAAAAGTATTTTAAATCACAAACAAACTGAAGAAATGCTAAGAGTATTAGAATTGTTGAAAGAAATGTTTTCTGAAAAATCTGAACAAATACGCACAATCTATAAAACTTGGAATTCCAAACTATCGTGTTCTAAAAAAATGTATATAAAAAACTATAGAATTATAAATATATTCATCTCGGAAATTGCGTCAACAGATAACCAACAGGCTCTTCTACGCGGAAAGTCCGACCATAAAATCCGAGAGTGACGTGAAAGATATCAAAACCGCAATGGCTGGAGTCATGAAAATTCTTTCTGTAAAAATTTATCGTTTACCATCCAGTCACGCGGTTCGGGCTTATAATTTGTTGATGAACCATCTGCAGTTGCATTACAAACAACCCTCGGTTTTCCAAAATGTCGCTATTATTCGCTATGCGGTACGTAAAGGACTTTGAAACGTGTAAAAATATTGAGCGTTTAGTGAATGGAGGTTTATTGCAGACTTTGGAGAGCTTGTTGAAAGTGAGGGCAAACTCGATGTACCAACTTGGTTTTCCGGATGGTCAAACGGGCACTGTGAAAAATTTCAGTCATTATTTGGCCCTTGAACATTCCTCGCCTGACAGATTTGCCAGTGGAAGCACAGGAAGCGGTTCCCCGCCACCGAGTCCTGCGCCAATGCAATTTGTCGCGTGTCAAGTTACTTTCGTTTCCTTATCTTTGGCTTGCAAAGTAATCGTAACTTGCATTAAAATGGAAAAAGGTAAACTTGATTAAGGTGCACGTAATATATTTTGCATTTTTTAGATATTTTTTTGATTCCCAAAATGCCATGTGTAACCATGGCATTTCTAGACATTAGGCTGATAGGAAAATTTCCCGTTCGGGAAAATTAAAAATCCTTCGGGAAAATGGCCGTTTGAAAAAAGACCTTTCGGGAAAATGACCGTTCGTGAAAAATGCTTTTCGGGAAAATGGTCGGCAACGTATTTTTTTACCCCTCCATCCCCTTCTGTTACAATTTGAACTCTCCCTCACCTCAAACGTCACTTCATTCTTGCAAAATTAATGTTTTTGAAGAATGACTTAATTGTTAACAAATATTAAAGAGTCATTGAACAATAGTTTTGCTAAAACAAAAATAACAGTGATTCTCATTTCAGGATAATTTTTCTTTAAGGAAATTAAAATTTAAAAATTGTCACAATTCAAGGATTGATGGAAAAAATTCTAGAAGTTCTAGAGATATAGATAGACTATAAGATAAGTACCATAAAATGTTTAGAAACATACAAATTCTGAAGAAATACTTGAAGTGAGAAAGATCTACGAAAAATCAGTTTTCTGAAAAATCTGAACAAATACCTGTGATTTTTAAAAATAAGAATTTTTGACAATTAAATTATGAAAAGTTTATAAAGCAATGTATGAAACTACTAGAAAATGATAAAATATTTTATGAATACTAAAAAAATAAAAAACACAAGAGATCTTTAAAATACTAATAATCATGGAGACTTAATTTTCCCAGACATCTATAAAAGTACTAAAAATCTAACCAAATTTGGATTATAAAGTACCGAATTTCAGAAATTCATACAGCAATGAACAAAATATTAGAAATCTAAAAAAATTGCTGAAAAATCCTTTACAGTTTAGTAAACACTAAAAAATATGTGAGAAATACTAGGAGTCGTTTTATATTCAATAACTATGTAAAGATACATTTCTCGAAAATTCCAGAAATCTATAAAACAATTTGCAAAATACTAGAAATCTGAAAAAATTGATAAGAAATCCTTTACAGCTTAGTAAATACTAAAAAATATGCGGGAAATGCTAGGAATCGTTTAATACTCAATAACTGTATGAAGATCAATTTCTTAAAAATTCAAGAAATCAATCAAAGAATCTGAAAAATACTAGAAATTTGAAAAAATTGTTAGAAAATCGTTTACAGTTTAATAAATAGTAAAAAACATGTTATAAATACTAGAAATTGTTTAATACTCAATAACTATGTGAAAATAAATTGCTCAAAAATTCCAGAAATCTATAAAACATTCTGCAAAATATTTTAACTCTAAATAAATTTCTAGGAAATCCTTTAACTTAATAAATCCTAAAACGATTGCTAAAAAATCCTTTACAGTTTATTAAATGATAAAAAACATAGAAGAAATAACATAAATCGCTTAATACTCAATAACTGTATAAAGATAAATTTCTCCAAAACTCCAGAAATCTATAAAACGATTCGTAAAATACTAGTAATCTGAAAAAATTGTTAAAAAATCCTTTACAGTTAAATAAATAATGAAAAACATGTGAGAAATGCTAGGATTCGTTTAATGCTCAATAACTGTATAAAGATGAATTTTTTAAAAATTCAAGAAACTGATCAAACAATCTGCAAAAATACTAGAAATTTGAAAAAAATTGCTGAAAAATCCTCTACAGTTTAATAAATACTGAAAAGCAATAAGAGAAATACTAGAAATCGTTTAATACTCAATAATTATGTAAAAATAAATTTCTCGAAAATTCCAGAAATCTATAAAACAATCTGCAAAATATTAGAACTCTAAAAAAATTGCTAGGAAATCGTTTATTTTAATAAATACTACAAAATTTCCTAAAAAATCCTACACAGTTTAATAAATAATAAAAAACATAAGAGAAATAATATAAATCGTTTAATACTCAATAACTATGTAAAGATTAATTTCTCAAAAATTCCAGAAATTTATAAAACATTCTGCAAAATACTAGAAATATGACAAAATTGCTAGAAAATCGTTTAGTTTAATAAATACTAAAAAAAAAATGGTTAAAAATCCTTCACAGTTTAATAAATAATAAAAAACATGTGAGAAATACTAAAAATCGTTTAATACTCAATAACTATGCAAGAATAAATTTCTCGAAAATTCCAGAAATCTATAAAACAATCTACAAAATATTAGAACTCTAAAACAATTACTAGAAAATCCTTTAGTTTAATAAATACTAAAAAAATTGCTAAAAAATCTTTTACAGTTTATTAAATAATAAAAAACATGTTAGAAGTACTAGAAATCGTTTAATACTCAATAACTATGCAAGGGCTAATTTCTCAAAAATAACAGAAATCTATAAAACAATCTGTAAAATACTAAAAATCTAAAAAAATGTTATAAAATCCTTTACAGTTTAATAAATACTAAAAAACATGTGATAAATGCTAGGAATCGTTTAATACTCAATAACTGTATAAAGATCAATTTCTTAAAAATTCAAGAAATTGATCAAAGAATCTGCAAAATACTAGAAATTTGAAAAAATTGTTAGAAAATCGTTTACAGTTTAATAAATAGTAAAAAACATGTTATAAATACTAAAAATCGTTTAATACTCAATAACTATGGAAAAATAATTTTCTTGAAAATTCTAGAAATCTATAAAACAATCTGCGAAATATTAGAATTATAAAAAAATTGCTAGAAAATCCTTTAATGTAATAAATCCGAAAAAAAATTGCTAACAAATCCTTTACAGTTTATTAAATAATAAAATAACGTATGAAAAATAAATAATCGTTTAATACTCAATAAATGTATAAAAATAAATTTCCCCAAAACTCCAGAAATCTATTAAACAATTTGTAAAATACTAGAAATCTAAAAAAATTGTTAAAAAATCCTTTACAGTCAAATAAATAATGAAAAACATGTGAGAAATGCTAGGATTCGTTTAATGCTCAATAACTGTATAAAGATGAATTTCTTAAAAATTCAAGAAATCTATAAAACATGCTGCAAAATACTAGAAATTTGAAAAAATCCTTTACAATTCAAAAAATACTAAAAAACATGTGAGAAATAATAGGAATCGTTAAATATTTAATAACTGTATAAAGACAAATTTCTTCAAAATTCAAGAAATTGATCAAACGATCTTCAAAAATACTAGAAATTTGAAAAAAATTGCTGAAAAATCCTTTACAGTTTAATAAATACTAAAAAATAATAAGAGAAATACTAGAAATCGTTTAATACTCAATAACTATGCAAGAATAAATTTCTCAAAAATTCCAGAAATCTTTAAAACAATCTGCAAAATACTAGACATCTGAAAAAATTGTTAAAAAAATCTTTTACAGTTTAGTAAATATTAAAAAATTTGTGAGAAATACTAGGAATTGTTCAACACTTAATAACTATGTAAAGATAAATTTCTGAAAAATTTTATAAATTTATAAAACAATCTGCTAATAGAAATCTGAAAAAACTGCCAAAACATCCTTTACTGTTTAATAAATACTGAAAAACATGTTTAAAATTTTAGGAATCATTTGATGTTCAATAATTATGTAAAGATAAATTTCTCAAAAATTCCAGAAATCTATAAAACAATCTTAAAAATATTAGAATTCTAAAAAAACTGCTAGAAAATCCTTTAGTTTGATAAATACTAGAAAAATTGCTAAAAAATCCTTTACAGTTTTATAAATAATAAAAAACTTGTAAGAAATACTAGAAATCGTTTTATACTCAATAACTGTTACTATGTAAAGATAAATTGCTCAAAAATTCCAGAAATTTATAAAACAATTTGCAAAACACTAGAAATCTGAAAAAATTGCTAAAAAATCCTTAACTGTTTAATAAATTCTAAAAAACATGTGATATACTAGAAATCGTTTAATACTCCATAAATATGTAAAGATAATTTTTAAAAAAATTTATATAACCTTGGATCCTAGAACATGTAATTCTTGAAATATTTATAAATACACTAAAAAAAAGTACTGAGAATGCATAGACAGATACTGTTTTTTAAAAAATAAAATAAAATAATCACAATCGTTGAATTTTCAATACTGCAGCAACATATTCTAGAAATCTATACAGCGATCTATAGAAATACTAGAAATCTACAAAAATACCAGAAAGTACAACAAAATTTCACGAATAGCATATAATACGAACCTATGAAATGCTTAAAATCTGTCTTGTTATCATTTTCTCGAGATACAAAATCCCGAATTGAATATTAATTTTTTCGAAAAACCCTTCTCGAAAATTTCACCTACCCACGCTTCTGCTATAATCGCATATATATTTAAACAAATGATATTCCAAAATAGTACATTCCCAAATAAACGAAAAATTTTGAAAACACGGTAAATCACTACTACCAATTTGCAAAACTAAACATCATAAACGAACTTAATCATGGAAAAAATAAAATTTGCGAACGTACAGCATATGCAAAAATATGTGACATAACGTGACAGCTGCCCCCCTCCCTCTCCCCCTTGATCGCGTGACGTATTATGTACACGAACTCTTTTCAAAATTGAACGAGCTCTAATTCGAATGTTCTTCGTAGATTGGATGGTGTTACAGATGATACTCAAAGAGTTGCCTATTCTGCTGCAAAACAGGGCTTTGATTTTGTCTCGTCATACCAATGACGTGGATTGTTTGGCGTCTGCCCTGTGTTCTATGGTTTGTCATTATTCGTTTTCGATTATATCCAAGGTCAGAAGTGTGACGAAAATTTCAATTTCAGGTCAGTGACAAGAAAGTCGCGGAATCCTTGTATCACGTTCCCGCGAAATTCACACTCTCGGATTTTTTGGTCTACGTTTTTCCGGTCCTCGCGTCTCTGGCATCGTATCACGCTCATTTGGAACCTAGTTCGCAACAGAGGCTCATCAAATGCTTGGAGGCATGTTAATTGGTTTTAATTTGCTTTGTTCTTTGGAGAAGTTGTTCCTTTTAATTAGTTTGATTGCTCGCAGGTTGGTTTGACAAGTCGCTACGCAGGCCAGTGCGTGACCAGTTTGACGTTGTGCCTTCTAGAGATGCGCGATGCCATGACGAAATTGCTCTCGGAAGTTATTTTGAACCTTTCCAAAATTTCGGCTACCGTTCATATCGCCATTCCGATCATCGAGTTTTTGTCAAGTAAATTGCAAACGTTTGATCGAAGATGGAGCTTGTTTTGATGTGCTTTTTTCCAGCTCTCACGAGATTACCGAAAGTATTTTCAAGCTTCGTCGCGGATCAGTATATGTCGGTATTTGCTATTCTTTTGCCGTATACGAACCCTTTCAAGTACAACCATTACACGGTTTGCTTGGCCCATCATGCGATCGCTGTATGGTTCTTGAAATGCCGACTTCCCTTTCGTAGAGATTTGGTGAGATTCATCACTCTGGTAAGTCTGAATTGTGGAATGTGTGAATATGTTGGGTGTTTTTTGTTGTTTTTCATAATTTGGATGTTGATTTGATATTTCAGGGTTTGAAAGCTAACGTTATAATGCCTTTTGAAGAAGGACATGTGATGAAACTAGATTCAAATGTTTTGAATGAAGATTCTTCGAATAGGAAAAGAAGTTCGAGCTTGACTGAACAGGTGAGTGAAATATAAGTGTTTATTTAAATAAATAGTATATTATGTAACGTAGTGCAAGTGTCGAATTCGGCGAAGACGAGATTTCAGGCTCGAGGCGAAGCTGAGGGTTTGAATCGTTTGAAATTAAAGATAGATAAGAAATGTGAATTACGAGGACTTCGTTCATTTATTCCGATTTTTAGCTCCAAAATAGATCGAAGAAATAATTACTATTGCATACAATATTTTATGCAATTCTTGTCTCAAATCCCGTCCAAATGTGAAACTTTGAGGTTAGAATTGTATAAAAACAATTGTCATTTCATGAAAAAAAGGAATCATGAACATGGAAATTTATGAGAATACAAACGATAATGAAATGATGCGTTGGCTTGAGAATTGTGATTATTATAGATGAAGTTATCAGTGAATATAAGAATAAAAATTATTAAAATAGGCGAAAATTATGAGAAATGTTGTAAGTGGAATATAGAGGATATAACAAATTGTTTTTTTGTTAGTTATGAAATTTAAATATAATTAAGGATTTTTTGTTTTAGTGACTAAAAATAGTATTTTAACCCAGGGATTAGTGAAAAAATCGAACTTACGGAAATGTTGAAATTTGAGAAAATTTGAATTCGGAGCATTGAATTCTAGATATTTATACAGAAATTCATAAAAATACCAAAAAGTGTTTTAAATTTTAAACAAACTGAAAAAAATACTAAAAGTGGTAGAATTTTATAGAAGAAATATTTTCTGAAAAATCTGAACAAATACGTATGATCTATAAAACTTGGAATTTTAAACGGTTGAATTCTAAAAAACATGTATGAAAATCCATGGAAATACAAGATGTTAAAAAAATACTGTAAGATACTACAAGATATTGTAAACATTTGAAAAAAAAAAACGGGAAACATAAAAAATCTGTAAGATATTCAAAATCTACGAGGAAATTTTGAAAAATACTGGACATTTATTGAAACCAAAATTTTAGAAATCTATGAAAATAATAAAAACTCAAAATCGTTGTAAATATTAATATTTTATTATCGAACCCCAGAAATTAGATGGAAATTTATAAAAATACAAAAAATTATTTATAATCATAAACAAACTCTGAAAAAGTACTTAAAGTATCAGAATCCTTGGAAGAAATATTTTCTGAAAAATTTGAACAAATTTCTAAGATCTTTAAAATTTGGAATTTCAGACCGTTGAATTCTAAAAAAACGTACATGAAAATCTAGAGAAATACAAGAAGTCTAAAAAAATACTATGAAATTCCACAAAATCTAAAAAACACTTTAAAAAGAACAAAAATATAAGAAATCTGTATAAGATATTTAAAATCTGCGTAAATCTAATTTTCCTAGACATGTTTAAAAATACTAAAAATTTAAATAAGAATTCTAGAAATCTATCTATAGCAATCTAGAAATAAATAAAAAATCTATAAAAAAAAATAAAAACTCAATTCGTTATAAATTTCAATACTTTCTCGTCGAATTCTAGAAATTTAGACAGAGAAATATTATAAAAATACCAAAAAGTATTTTGAATCATGAGTGAACTGAAAAAATACTGAAAATATGAGAATTCTTGAAAGGAATGTTTTTTGAAAAATCTGAACAAAAAAGCACGATTTATAAAACTTGGAATTTGAAACCATCGAGTTCTGTAAAAACGTGTATAAAAATCTATAGAAATACTATGAATCTATTATAATACTAAAGAAAAAAAAAAAAAATACGAAATCTAATAAACATTTTAAAAAGTACAGAAATATAAGAAATCTATAAAATATTCAAAATCTACGTAAATCTAATTTTCCTAAACATGCTTAAAAATACTGAAAATCAACTGACATTAGAATTCTAGAATTCTATATATGTGACTTGGAATCAGGAAATAGGGTTTGAGAGGAAAAACCGTAAGGCCTACATTTACTAAGAGCGAGAATATAAAAGTGAGCCTTACGGCTTTTCCTCTCAAACCCTATTTCCTGATTCCAAATCACATATACCCTATGAAAACGACGACCTATATACGACATATGTAAAGCATATATAATACCTATATGACATACTTGTACCTATATAAAGCATATATTCGGCATATATAATGCATATATTTAAGATATATAATACCTATATTAAGCATATATGCGAGTTGATATATGTTGCAGTTATGTCATGTATAAGTCATATATAGGTCACATATAGTCGCATATAAGTCATATATAGGTCACATATAGTAGCATATAGGTTGTATATAAGCGTTATATATGCCTTATATAACCCTTATATATGTCTTATATATGTGCACACATCAACCGCTCATATAGCAATCTAGAAACAAATAAAAAATCTATAAAAATAATAACAACTAAAATTTGTTGTAAATTTCAATACTTTATCATCGAATTCTAGAAATTTAGACAGAAATTTTTCAAAATACTAAAAAGTATTTCGAATCATTAACAAACTCTGAAAAAATACTAAAAATATTAGAATTCTTGAAAGAAATATTTTCTGAAAAATCTGAACAAAAACGTACGATCTATAAAACTTAGAATTCTAAACCATCGAGTTCTAGAAAAACGTATATAAAAAAGAGTATGGAAATACTACAAAATCTTTTAAACAATTTCCAAAGTAAATAAATATAAAAAATCTATAAAATATTCATAATCTACGTAAATATAATTTTCCCATCAGACATCTTAAAAAATACTGAAAATCTACTGAAATTAGAGTTCTAGAAATCTATAGAGCAATCTACAAATAAATTAGAAATCTATAAAAAATACTGAAAACTCAAAATCGTTGTAAATGTCACAACTTCATCATCGAATTCTATAAATTTGTAAAGTGAATCACATAATTCCAAGAAATCAATAAAAATGCTACAACATACGACAAAATTGTATTAATATCATAAAATAAGGAAATTTTAGAAATTTCTGATATACTTAGAAAATATGTTTCTTTTGAGATTTCATAATTTTTTATCTTGGACGATCAATTTTACGAATTTTTTAATTTTTTCAGTAATTTTTCCCAGTGTTTTCACTTACGTATGAAATATAATGGAACTCTATTTTCGTGACTTTCAAGTCACTGAGATAATAATTTTGTCTTTCTATAATATTTTTAGTATTTTCCGTATTTCCTTATAATATACAAAACTTGAAAAGTTTTCTGTTTTAATGAATTTCTTCAAAACTTTCTGAAATTCATTGTTCTAAAAATTGTAGATTTTTAAGAAAATAATATTGAGATAGATTTTTTCAGAAAACCCCACTCTAAAATTCTCTCTACCTACGCCCCTGGTATTTATATTTAATGCATTTTTTTTCTGCGCTGATACACTTTAATATATTTTTCTTGAATTAAATTAAAGGCATTACCTTTATAAATGAATGTAGCTGCAATGGAAATAAGCTGCAGCTAGTTTCAGATAACGGCATTATTTTCAGTAGTGGCAACATTGCTTTGTGCATTATACAAGGCAGCACATTCGCATGAGTCGTACACTGATGTGTTTGTGTGTGCTGATGTGCATGGGCAGACTACACTGTTGCCAAGTTTCTTTAATGCAGAAAGTGTCACTTTGTTCCATTTTTATTTTTTTTTTTCTCAAAAACAGTATTGTGAAAGTTGATTCTGATTGAAGTATTTTACAAAGTAAGTTATTATGTGCAAATGATAAAATTTTTATCGAAATCCTAAATGCAGTATTGTTGAAAACGTAAAAAAACTGGCTCCATCCATAAGACTACATATAAATTTTGTTAATTTGTTATTTAAAAACATTATTTTAAAACAAGTTCTAATTTTACCAGTGTAATAAAGACGCTACTATCTTTCAATACAATTTTTTTCATGAAAATCTTAGAGGATTTCAATTATAGAGGTAACACCTCAAATTTCATTCAACCCGAGTTTACGTGGGATTTCTTCACAGGGTAGTAGAGGTAATCGTCGCGAAAGACCAATGATGCCGAATCGCATAATAGGCGAGAGGAGAACTACGGATTTGAAACCTCAAATCGACGAAGCTTTGAACAAGTTTCACATCGAGTTGACTGAAACTTGCGCTGATCTAATGGCTCAGTGCACTTTTTCAACATACGCTGCGCTTCCAAAACGGTAGGATTTTTTTTTCTAAATTATTAAGTTACCTTATATTGTTTGACAAATCTGTACAACACGGAATTTTCGTGTAGATCTTCCACGGCTGATTTTCTTCTGAAAAACGGCCAGTCCATGTCTTGGCTTCTTGGAAACAAACTGATAACCATAACAACGAGCGGATGTAGCGACAAATGCACGAGAAAAGGTATATGCGAAACTTGTTGCGCAGCGTGCACGGCCGTTCAACCTCCCTCAAGAACTTTCAGCACCGAAGTACGTATTTTTCTTCTTTTTAAAGTTTTCAGAGCAAAAATTTCACGTTGCGTTGGGCAACGTGTAAAACGCCCGAGTCACGTGACATGCGTAGGCGTTTTACACATATCTATTGAAAAGCTAAGACTGCTAAGAGTTTCATGAAATCACTTAATTTCCAGCCAGGAAAAGGAGATAAAATGTCACGTCTTGGGGGCTCGAACGCGAACACGGCCACGAATTCTCCGACCGATGAATCGAAGAAGTTTGTAGATGAAGTCTTGAATGATGAAAAAACTCAACTAGAGCCTTTGAAGCTCGAGCAAATGAGCAATAACGAGAAACAGGAGGAACACGCTCCGTGCCCGTGTTGGTGTCAAGGTTGGGCGGAAATTTACGTTCGCAGGCCTACCGGTGACATATCTTGGGTCATGCGAATCCAAAATGCTGTGGAATTCGAATATGGCCTGGAATTTCCTACGCAGGAAATCACGTCTCTTTACATGCCAACAACGGATAATTTCTTCCCAGAAAATCCACCGTTTGAAGATGATTTGGAAGTAGGTTGTTGATCTGGAGAAATGTGGCTTGTTTTTTAGAGCTCACGGTTTTTTGACGTTTTCATAATGGGTTTTTTAAGAGACTGACTATGGACTATTTTCCTAGTCTGAAATGGTTTTTTGTCAACGGAAAGAAACAGATGTAATGTTCGGTTTGGAATTTATATGAACATTCTTTTAGCCATGGACCGGAGTAATTAATTATATTTTTTTGCTTATATATATATAGATTTCTGATGTTTCTACACATTGATAAATAAATTTCAGGAATTTCGTGTTCTGGAATGTGAAGTTTAGTAAATTTTTTGTACTTGAATGGATTTTTCAGAAAACAGTATTTTTGGAGATTCATAGTTCTTGGAATTCAGGGTTTGAAAAAATTTCATTGTTTTTGATACATTTTTCAGGAAACATTGATTTTAAAGATTTTTAGTAATTTGTGTATTTTTCAAGGGTTTTGACGATTTGAAGGATTTTATGGCTTATTTATAGATTTCTATATAGATTTATAGAATTTTGTATTCTAGAAATCAAAGTTTTATCGATTCCGAAAATATTCTTACTTTTTTAGTATTTTTTGTATTTTTCTATATTTGTTGAATATCGTAAGATTTTCGAGAATATTTAAAAGCTTGTTTTTATAAACTTCACGTGTAATTATTTATTTTATGTTTAAAATTTAATTATTCAAATTTGAATTTTTTAAAGGTGTCTGAAAATCAATTTACTGAGAATCAAAGTTGCAATCGATTCCAGGATTTTTATAGTTTTTTTAAAAAATATAATTAATATTTAATAACTCCTAATTACTTTAATTGTTTCTTTTATTTTTATTTTTTTCTTTTTTAAATTATTTCCTACTTAATCGAATAATCTTTTTAATTTCTTGTGCTTTCAGTATTTTTTTGTATTTGTTTAATTTCGTAAGATTTTCGACAATATTCAAAAACTTATTTTTATCAACTTCATGTATAATTTTTTTCTTCCATATTAAAAATTCAATTATATAAATTCAAATTTTTTTAAGGTTTCTGAAAATCAATTTACTGAGAATCAAAGTTGCAATCGATTCCAGGGTTTTTATAATTTTTCAAAAAAATATAATTAATATTTAATAATTCTTAATTATTTTATTTATTTCTTTTATTTATTATTATTTATTTATTTTCTTTTTTGAATTATTTCTTATTTAATCTATTAATCTTCTTAATTTCTTGTGTTTTCAGTATTTTTATGCGTTTTTTTAATTTCGTAAGATTTTCGACAATATTTAAAAACTTATTTTTATAAATTTCATGCATAATTTTTTTCTTCCATATTAAAAATTCAATCATTTAAATTCAAATTTTTTAAAGGTTTCTGAAAATCAATTTACTGAGAATCAAAGTTGCAGTCGATTCCAGGATTTTTATAATTTTTTTTCAAAAAATATAATAAGCATTTATTAATTTCTAAATTATTTCGTACTCAATCTATCAATATTTTCAATTTCTCGTACTTGCAGTATTTTTTTGCTTGTACTAAATTTCGTAAGATTTTCGGGTAGATTTAAAGATTATTAGTATTTTTTTATTTCTCTATACAGATTTCAGAATTTCATGCTCTAGAATCTAAAGTGTTATAAACTATAAATTGATTAATTCTTCGTTCATAAAAAAGTAGCATACGAATTTCTAGAATTTCATGGATTTTTTTGTAAATTATTTCAAAAACCTGAATGATGAATATTTGAGTCAATTAAAAAAAAATCAAAACGAAATGAAAATATCGATATTTTGATGATTCCCGGTTATTTTCCCGAATCCAAGTTCCCGAATGACTATTTCCCCGAAACGCCATTATTCCGAACGTATTATTTCCCGAATAGCCATTTTCTCGCAAGTATTTTTCCCTGAACGACAATTTTCCCGAAAGTATTATTTTCCGAATTTCGGTTGGAATTTCACTTTTATTTCAATTGTATACATTTAAGAATTTCATAAAAGTCTTTAATAAAGAAGGTCATGGTAAAAATTTGTAATTTAAAAATTGTAAATTTTATTTGAATCTTTAAATTTAAAAATTTGAATTTAAATTTAATTTAAACATTTAGTTTTTAAATATTATTTAATAATTAAAAATTTTCATTACAATTTTAAAATTTAAAAATTGTAAATGCGTAACCATGGCATTGCTAGACATGAGGCTGACAGGAAAATTTCTCGTTCGGGAAAATTGAAAACCCTTCGAGAAAACGGATTCGGGAAAAATACCGTTCGGGAAAATGACCGTTCAAAAAAAAGACCTTTCAGGAAAATGGTCGGCAACGTATTTTGATATATTCCTATTTAAAATTACTCTTTCCGTTTAAGGATGTTTCAGATAAAAATAGCGAGCAAGCGCAAACGGACCAGTCCAACGAAGCTCCAAAAACGTCGTCATCTGCGTCATCAGGGCCAATCGCCATTCCCGGTTCGCCAGCTCGACCAAGTCCGTCTCGACAAAGTTCGGATGACATTTTTGAAAATCTAGAAGACGGAGATGATGGTAATTGTTTGTTTTTTTTAATCTTTAAAAAACAGAAATTAACATAACAATCTTCATAATTACTAACATTGATGATAACGTAACGTTCTCATCGCATTAGCGTTACTGAGTTTGTTATAAATTTTACATTTAGAGACTAGACGTCTGCGAAATCCTGTTCGCCGGTCGAACTCTAGTCCAGAAATGAGCGCTAATTGGAAAAATCCTTTTCTCAACATAGACAGATTAAACTTCCAACATCAAGTTGAATCAATAGCTGCAGATTCGGAAATTAAGTTGGATTCGGAACTGAAGAAACATACCAAGAATACTTATACAAAGGATATAAGGTTGGTGAAACTTGCGTTGTGAATGTAGGGGAGAATTTTCCACTATTTTACATATGTAAGGTCATTTTTTAATTTTGTGTACAATGGAGAAAGAAGGCACTTTTCCCACTCGGTAATTTAGATAACAATACCTAACCTAACCTGCAAATTAATGTTTGAAAACGCTGTTTTTTCAGCAGAGTTAGTTGCGAGGCGATACCTGAAGAAATAGCAGGTATGGGAACAACACCGCCGTCGACGGAAAATTCGGTGAACGAATCGACAGGTTTGATGAAGTTGAATATTGCAGCTGTTTCGTCGGTAGCGCCAAGTAATGTGGTGTCACCGTCGCCTACTGCAATCCAGGTAAAAAAGTTATAAAGAGTTATGTGTCTGGAATTCCAAACGTTGAATAATAAATGTTTTTTTATATCGAAACCATCAACAAAGCGAGTTTTTTACCTCATGCGGGTAAAAAAATTTCAGGTTGTGATTGGTAAAGTGTAAAACGCCTGCGGTCACGTGACCTGTGCAGGCGTTTTACACTTATATAAAAAACACTTTTTGTGATGAATAATTTACTTTTCCGTTTTCGTTTGTGTTATAAACACGTTTTTAACTTGGTGCATATGAAAAATACTGAGATATTATCTGTTTCTAGCCACCTTCGAACATTTTCCCTGGTCAAGCTCGAAATGTGCAGTCGAAACCACCTCAATCTCCAACCCAAGTTACCGCCCGATTGCCGAGTCTTGATTTAAGTCAGAAGCCTCCGATCAACATTGATTCAAAACCTCCGATTGGTAGAAACCACGTCATAGAGAAGGTGAGTTTATTTATAAATTGGTGATTCCAAGAGTTGAATTGTTTAAATAACAGGGTTACGAAACTAAGTGATTGCAAATAGTTACTGAAATCTAGAGGACGTAACAAATGGTTTTCTGTTAGTTCTCAAATTTAAATAGGAATTCACTCTCTTGGATTTTGCCCTAAAAATTGTCTATTAGAAAAAATTCTCCGATATAAAGCAAATAATTCTAAATTTTACAATTTGCCTTAATTTGAAGACCTTTTTTTTAGTTTTTTTTTTAGACATCAAATTTGAAACTATGACGAACTTTTTTTTTTTTAGAAATCATATTTTCATGACCCCCCCAAACAATAAATCCTGCGCATGGGCCTGGGATAACGTAGAAAAAAGGAATTTGAGGAATTTTCTGAACCCAGTGATTAACAAACAAAAAAACAAAAACAAGTTTACGAAAATGATGAATATCTAACAAACTTTAAACTTTTGATTATTAAATTCTAGAAATTTAGACAGTAATTCATGAAAATACCAAAAAGTGTTTTAAATCTTAAACAAATTGAAATAATACTAAAAGTAGGTAATATAATTTTTTGAAAGAATTGATTTTGGAACTATATGAAGAAAATAGTACGATCTATAAAACTTGGAATTCTAGTCCATTGAATTCTAATAAAACGTATATAAAAATCTATAAAAATACTAGAAATTTATTATAATACTATGAAATACTATAAAATCTCGAAACTGCTTGAAAAAATTAAAATTATAATAAGAGTTTTTTAGTTTTAACATTATAAGTGTATAATACCACTTGAAAGAATTCAAGAAAATCTATGTAGCAATCTACAAAAAAATTAAAAATTTATAAAACTACTAGAAACTCAAAATCATTGTGAATTTCAATACTTTAGCATTGGATTCTAAAAATCTTTAGAGTGAATCATATAATTTCAAGAAATCTATAAAAATACGAAGAAATACTATAAAATTGTATGAATAACAAATATATTCAAATTTAATAAATTCCTGAAATACTTAAAAAAATATATTCCTTCTAAATTTCATTGATTCTTAATCTTTTACGATATAGCAATTTATAAATAAATTATAAATACATAAAAATATTAGAAATTATAAAACTCAGTAAATTTCAAAACTTTAGCATCGATTTCTAAAAATCTGTAGAGTGAATCATATAGTTTCAAGAAATTGAAAAATACTAAAAAATACAACAAAATTGTATGAATAAAATAAAATATTGAAATTTTATAAATTCCTGAAATACTTAAAGCAATATACTTTTTCTGAATTTTAATGATTGATAATCTTTGAAAATATAGCAATTTATAAATAAATTAGAAATATATAAAAATATCAGAAATTAAAAATCGTGTAAATTTCAATACTTTCGCATCGAATTCTAGAAATCTGTAGAATGAATGATACGATTCGAAGAAATCTATAAAAATATCAAAATATACTAGAAAATTGCATGAATAACATAAAATATTCAAATTTTATGAATTCCTGAAATACTCCAAAAATATATTTCTTTTAGATTTTAATGATTCTTAATCTTCGGTGATATAAATAAATTATAAATATTTAAAAATACTAGAAACTAAAAACCGTGTAAATTTTAAAACTTCAGCGTCGATTTCTAAAAATCTGTATAGTGAATTATAATTCTAAGAAGTCAATTAAAATTGCAAAAAGTACGAAAAAATTGTATAATTAGCATAAAGTATAGAAATTTCATAAATTCATGAAATACTTTAAAAAATATCCTTCTTTTAGAATTTAAAGATTTTTAATCTTTGATGATATAGCAATTGATGAATAAATTATGAATATTTAAAATTACTAGAAATTAAAAATCGTGAATTTCAATACTTCAGTTTCGAATTCTAGAAATTTGTAGAACGAATGATATAATTCGAAGAAATCTGTAAAAATACTACCAACTTGTATGAATAACGTGAAATATTCAAATTTTATAAATTCCTGAAATACTTAAAAAATATGTTTCTTCTGGATTTCAATAATTTTTATTCTTTGACGATATAGCAATTTATAATAAAGTTAGAAAAATTTAAAAATAATAGAAACTAATAACCGTGTACATTTCAAAACTTTAGCGTCGATTTCTAAAAATCTGTATAGTGAATTATAATTCCAAGAAGTCAATGAAAATTCCAAAAAATACGGAAAAATTGTATAATTAGCATAAAATACGGAAATTTTATAAATTCCTGGCATAAATTAAAAAATATTTTCCTTTTGGAATTGTTTGATTCTTTGATGATATAACAATCTACAAATAAATTATAAATATATAAAATTAATAGAAAATAGTTCAAAATCGTGTAAATTTCAATACTTTAGCATCGAATACTAGAAATCTGTAGAATGAATTATACGATTCGAAGAAATCTATAAAAATATCGAAAAATAGTAGAAAATTGCATGAATAACATAAAATATTCAAATTTTCTGAATTCCTGGAATACTTCAAAAAATATATTTCTTTTAGATTTTAATAATTTTTAATCTTTGACGATAGAGCAATTTATAAATAAATTAGAAATATTTAAAAATACTAGAAATTACAAAAATTTGGTAAATTTCAAAACTTTAGCGTCGATTTCTAAAAATCTCTATAGTGAATTATAATTCCAAGAAGTCAATAAAAATTCCAGAAAATATTGAAAATTGTATAGTTAGCATAAAATACAGACATTTTATAGATTCCTGAAATACCTTAAAAAATATTTTCCTTTTGGAATATAGTGATTTTTAATATTTTATGATATATCATTCTATGAATAAATCAGAAATATATAAATATACTAGAAACTGAAAATCGCGTAGATTTCAAAAATATAATATCGATTCCTAAAAATCTGCATAGTGAATTATATAATTCCAAAAAATCAATAAAAATATGAAAAATTTGTATAATTAGCATAAAATACGGAAATTTTATAAATTCCTGAAATACCTTAAAAAATATCCTCTTTTTGGAATTCAATGATTTTTAATCTTTGATGATAAATAAATATAGCAATCTATAAATAAATTACAAATATATAAAATTACAAGAAACTCAAAATCGATGTGAATTTTAATACTTCAGTTTCGAATTCTAGAAGTTTGTAGAATGAATTATATAATTCGAAGAAATCTATAAAAATACCAAAAAATACTACAAAATTTTATGATTCCTAAATAATAATTTATTTTAAAATTCGTGGAGATGAAAAACATTTGAAATTACCTAATAGTGAAGGTTTTCAATTACGAATAAATTAATTATAATATTATAAATATTAATAATCTATAATAATAATAATAATTATAATAAAATTGTTTTCTTAGAAATATGGTAACATGCATGAAAACTCAAATTATTAAAATAATAATTAAACCAGTTGAGAGAAAGAAAGACGAAAAGAAAAAGTCCCGCGATTCGTCTGAAGCATACGTAATATGGTGTCGAATATTTTTCAGTTAAAAGAAGAAAGGTTCGATCCATCTAGTCTACCTCCCCTCACGTTTCGTGACAGAGGACACACGATTTCCGTGATGAGCCCAGTGAAACCTCGGGACAAACAAAGCGATTGGGACCATATTCGCCGAGGGAATCCTACTCGCAACAGAGATACTACAAAAAGTGGAACCAACCCAAGGTTCGTCGAGGTCGAAATTCACTTTTTTTTTACATTGCATTGTTTAAAATAATCTTATAATTTTCACAGTTTCGTGTTCTTGCAACTTTACCATTCCGCGCATTTTGATTCAACTGCGGAAAAGCCATTGTTGGTGCCGAAAACAACTGCCGTGCAAAGAGCGGTTGCAGTCCTAGATAGAATCCAACCATACGAAACTCACAAAATTGGAGTGATTTACGTTGGTCCTGGACAAGCATCCAAGGAAACCGAATTTTTGGGTATTTTTCTTGTATTTAATAATTAATTATAATATATTTAAACGTTCCCGACCATTTTCCCGAACGGACATTTCCCCGAAACTCTTTTGCCCGAATGCACAAAATGGGAATTTTCCCGAAAAATTTGTTCCTTACATATAACACAATTTTTCGAAAAGACGCATTTTCTCAATTCAACGAATTTATTTTTTCAATTTCAGTTATAAACTTTTAGTTACAAACGTCTCATATATTTTTACGAGTCGAAAATCGGGAATCTGGAAATATTTGACTGTTTTCGGGTAAATAGAAATTCGGGGATTCAGGAAAAAGGTTTTCGGGAAAATGTCGGTTCGGGGAAACGTACGAGAATCTATTGAAATATTATAATTATATATTATAAATAATAAATCTTGTAATTTGTAATGTATTAAATTAACTTTCCAGCAAATGAGTTTGGTTCGTTGAGGTACACGGAGTTTTTGCAAAAATTGGGCACTCTCATATCATTGAAGGAAGCCGACGAAAGAATTTTTTTGGGTGGCTTGGACAGATACGGCGAAAACGGGGATTTCGCGTACATTGAGCAAAGTGGCGTGACGCAGGTAAGTTTGAAAGTTTTTGTAGAAGTATTTTTAATTGTCAGCTTGTATATTTGATGATTGGTTGCGTTTCAGGTCGTGTACCACGTTGCTACGTTGATGCCGACAAAAGCGAGCGACCCGATGTGCACTTCGAAAAAACAACACATTGGGAATGATTATGTCACCATTGTGTATAATGACAGTGGAGAAACGTATAATTTGCAAACTGCCAAGGTGAGTTTGAAGTTTTTAAAAGGAAATTTTGGAAGGTTTTTCGCAAGTTGTAAAGTTTTAGTGACAATTTTTTGTCAAAGTTTTAGACGAAAAATTGCTTTTCCATTAAAAAATTGTATGTTATCACAGGGCCAGTTCAATTACGCAGCTGTAATAATTCAGCCCCTGGATCATCGCACTAATCAAGTTACCATTCAAGTTAAAGAGGAACTCATAGAACATATCGGCCATAGCGAACCAAAAATCGTTTCTGATGCGAATCTTGGAATTCTCGCCCGGCAACTTGCGCTTCACGCCAATGTCAGTTGATACATTATTTTTGAAAATAATAAAGATTTCTTCAAACTAAAGTATTTAAAGATATAATATAAATAGTGCATTATGCATCAAGGGGCTAAAATCAGTGTATTGAAACATTATTCGAGCAAAAAAATTGCATACGCTATTTTTTTTCCTACGTGCATGTTTTTTAATTTTTTTACCCTAGGGAAAAAAAGACCACTTCTATATCCGCTCTTCGGGGAAAAATAATTTTTTTTCCATGCATGTGTTCGAATGGCCGCTTTTTTACGATGAATCGCGTGAACACAGCCCTCTTTTCGAGCAGCCATAAAATCAGCGG
>JAPYZL010155518.1:0-15544 GCA_030522825.1 Platygaster orseoliae
TGTTCTTCAATTTCATGCATAAGTAGACATCAACGTTGCTTTTAAAATATAGCCGAAACCGATTTTTTTATAAATAGCCTGTTATTCAAGTGAAGACACAAAATAGGGCATGAATGACGGAACGCATGGACTTAGAAAATTTTGTACAAACGTGTCGTCAAAGAGTCGATTTGATGTGTCGTCCGACGGTCCGTAAAGTGACCGATGACGTGTTCCGTCATTTGAGTCATCAATTATGTCGTCATAGTTTGTAGGGACTATCGACGCTATATAGGAATGAACGTTCTACTTCAGAATCAAATAATATAGTCTAGAGAATAAAAATATAAACAAATTTTCGAAAATTAACCATTTTTAAAGTGACGGCTCGTCTGACGATATGAATGACGGTATCGTCCTCATGTCGTCATGGTTTGTAGGGTAGATGCTTCGAGCGTTAAGGACGCGTATTTTTCGCTTGTATCAAAATTAGCGAAGCCAAAAAATGTTGCGTTTTTTGTCGAAAAAAAGATGAATATGTCATTTTATTCACAATTCATACTTTATCAAAGTGTGATTATATTCTTTAATGCTGCAAAAAGTACAACTTCAAGTTTTTTGACGTGGTTCTTCCGCGATCAGTAAATGACATGATGTAAAGTAAACGAGGCAAACGCTTACCACAGAGTGTATCACGTAAATTTTTCAGCATCGCAAAAAAGATACAAGGATATTTTTTCTATTATACCGGGTGATAATGAGTAAGTACACAGCCAATTTTGTTTTTTCTTTACAGAATATATGTAAAAATTCTGTTAATAAATAGCATTCAAAATTGTTAACTTCGTAGTTGCTGTAAATGTTTCGTTATTTTTAGATGTTCAGTCAATCGTATTTGTCATTTTGTGAATTAATTTCATATTCTAATAAAAAATGTTTACTTAAAGTTTACATCTTAGTGCGTCCGCGCATGTTTACGTAAATTTTATGTGAACATCATGTAAACTGTTTACTTAAACAGTTTGCTTCAACTTTGGCTACAACATATTTTTTTTTGGGCGATATGAGATCAGCCGGATTTGAAAAATTTTTTTTACCCTTTTTGAATTTGGCAGTCACCTTTCATAACCGATCTATAAGTAATAATACTTAAGTAATAATAATTAGAATGTTATTTGATTTTTCAAAATTTTTTAAATACCTTTTCTTTTACATAAATTTTCACAACTATAGACAATACTAGTATGATAAGACATTTTTCCTTATTGACATTTCTAGAATACCAAACAGTTCTTAGAGTTGTATCGCATTTTTAAAATTTTCCGCAATCTATAAAATTTACTCACGTTTTCTGATATTCTATGAACTCTTTGATTTTTCAAGAACCGCTTACAATCTTAAAAGTTATCAAGTTTTTTTAACATTCAAAATTATCGATGATCTTCGAACGACAAGACATTTTTTGATTCTTCAAAATTTTATAAATGTTACAATTTATACATTTACAATCATATTTCATTATATTGAATACGTATATGAAAAATGTTCGACTCTGGACTACAATATTTATGTAACTTTGCATCTCTGAAATTCGTTAAATTGAAAAATTTTATAACTGAAACCAGATCGTCAAAGATTAAAATAATAAAATTCTAAAAGAAATATATTTTCTAAGTATTTAAGCAGTAGCGCCAGAAACAAATTTTTTTTTTTGGGGGGGGGGCAAAAAAAATATATAGATATATAAATAATAAGAAAAGACAAAATTGGGGGGGGGGAATTTGACCCCCCTGCTCCCCCTGTTCCGACGCCACTGTATTTGAGAAATTTCTAAAATATCCGTATTTTATGATATTCATGCAATGCCGTAGTATTTTTGTTATGTTTATAGATTTCTTGGAATTCTATGATTAACTTTAGAAATTTTTCGAATTCGATGCTATTAAAGTATTGACATTTAAAAAGATTTCAAGTATTTAGTGTTTTATACATTTATAATTTATTTACAGATTGCTGTATACATTTCTTGAATTTGATACTCTGGATTTCTAATTTAAACAGATTTACAGTCTTTTTAAAGATGTCTGGAAAAATTAGATATGTAAATTTTTTATATTTTCGTACTTTTCAAAGTGTTTATAAGATTAGATAATTTTTTACAGTATAATCATAGATTTTTAGTATTTCTATGGATTTTTATACACAACGTTTTTTTATAATTCGATGGTCTAGAGTTAAAGTTTTTAAAAAAACAGTTCTATATATAAAATTCTAATACTTTCACTTTTTCTTTAGTTCATGCTTCGAAACACTTTTTAGTATTTCAATGAATATCTGGCTAAATTTCTAGAATTCGATGCTCCAGAGTTTAAAGTTTCTCAAATGTTTCAACATTTACTTATTTGTACAAATCCTTTTATTATAAAATAATATGCTTAAATGACAATAATATATAATTATTACTTCAACAGTCAAATTAAGGGGGAATATACAGTCAGAAGAGCGAAAAAAAGGTGATTTTTGCGAATTTATTTCAGAAAGGTTATACGAATTGGTGGATTATTTTTGTTTTGCAGTGAAAAAGCACACTTTTGAGAAAATTTTCGGCAGAGCTGCCAGATTCTGTTTTGTTTTCTCCGTCTATTGTCAAAAAAGACGTAAGCCTGTCCTTGTCTAATACGGATTTTTCCGTATAATCTGGCAGTCCTGCTTCGCGGTGCTAACTCCCATTTCATCTGTAATCATCAGAATGAAAAAAACCAAAAAGATTATTACATAAAGTGGAGGATATAATCTAGTCTTTGTCGTAGGGGTTTTTGAAAATATTTTCTTTTGACAAAATGGCGGACGTTTGAACTCAAAATAGCGATTTTCAGGCCGAAATTCGTTCTTATTTTGTTGATAAAAAAAATCTAAGCTACTTAAAAAAAAACCCCTACGACAAAGACTAGATTATATCCTGCACTTTAATAATCTTTTTGTTTTTTTTCATTCTGATGATTACAGATGAAATGGGAGTTGGCACCGCGAAGGACCTTTTTTATTTTTTGCAGCAGTTGAGAGATGACGCAATGACTCAGTTAATACTATGAATAAAATAAAACAAATGCAGTGAAAATTTTCTCAAAAGTGTGTTTTTTCACTGCCAAACAAAAATAATCCACCAATTCGTATAACCTTTCTGAAATAAATTCGCAAAAATCACCTTTTTTTCGCTCTTCTGACTGTATATTCCCCCTTAAACTGTTTTTTAATATTTAAAGTTTGATTGTTTTTTTTTTTGTAAGAGCTGCAATGACTTGGTCGAAATCTGCAGATCCAGGATTTCCCGGTTAAAATTCGGTTTCCATTTACGTCACACTTCGCGATGATAAACGGTTCGGGATTCCCAGTACGGGTTTTCCAATCGGTTAAGATTCAATTAGGCTCCAGAATAATCGCGAAGAAGGAAAAAATCGCCGAGATCGGGGCACAGTGTGTTGGCCCGCTAACGGTATTGACTTTGAGGCCCAAGAGTAGGAGAACCGAGTTCTCCACAATCAACCATTGCTCGCGTCCACGTCCAGTTCAGTTTCATGCGAGTTGCGTCGCTGAATCAAGCATTGAAGAATTCGGTGTGTTGTGAAAAACATTTTTTTTTCGTACTGACGCTTCATTTCCATTTTCTCATTCATACCGTTCATTTAACGGCGGATATTCAAGTGCAAAACTGAAGACTGGGCGTGAAAAGTTTCGCCCCAAAAGTTCCATCAGGCACTTTTTTCGCCTGCAGGTGAGTCATGTACCAGAATAAATCGTGATCCTGGTACAAGAAAGGAGCGCGAATATCGAAACGAAGTCACGTACCAGTAAAGGAATTTTCACGTAGTTTGGGTTTTGGGAGGTTGCTGTAAGAGTTTGAATTTCGCGTGGGTGGGAAAGAAAGGTTTTCACCGTCGGTGGTGCAATCGTGTAATTACATTTGGACGCATCCGCGTTTTACTATAGTCGGGCGCATGAAAATGAAAGCATGAATCTTGATGCTAGGTGCGTTGTAAAATAACCTAGCATAGTGAAATGCAATAGTTGGTGCTATCAAATCACCTTAGCACTGGAATATTGCGGAATTAAGTTTCAAACTGAACGTACTTTCAAATATTTCAATTATTGTTTCGTTTATTTCAAATAAGTAACGGATGTTCAGAATTAAACTAAGCAAAATTTTAGGCATTATGCCCTTTTTTTACATTTCCGTATCACTGATATTTCAGTTAAGAGATGTGACGGCAGTTTTTCCTGGCGATTTTTTAGAATATTTTTTTAGTACATAATATTTAAGAGAAACAATAAAATGAATGAATGTTTTCGAAAAAATTTTCATTAGTGTGTCCGTTGCATTATTGCGAAAAGAGGCCTTCCGAAAAAAGTATGGGTTGATGGTTCACACGATTTTGAAAATCCTACTAGAGTGAAAAGGAAACTAATCTTTTTTTTAAATTTGTAGTAGTGTGATAATCGTTCAGCTACAATTCGGCTCTCTATTAATTATGAGAAATTTTTGATAAATTTTTGTAACTCAAAAAAGATGCAAGAAAAAAAATTTCTTTTTTTCAAGTTCCGCCATTTTGAAAATTCATGCGATAAAAATCTACAAAGTAGTTTGAAGATAATTATGCTTCTTTAGATTGAAAAAAAGATTGCATTTTATTTTTTATTCCAGTAAGATTTTCAAAATCGTGTGAACCATCGACCCAGACTTTTTTTGGAAGACCTCTCTTCGCAAAGATGTATCAGAGACAATAATGAAAGTTTTTTCTAAAATATATATTCATTTTTTAGTTGAAAGCCTCATGAGTCAAAAAAAACCGCGGTTAAAAAAACTAAAAAGTTTTCTTGTGATAAAATTCCCAAAAATTGCCTGGAAAAGTTGCCGTCACATAAAAGTACCCTCTCAAGATACAAAAATTTGAAATTCCACATACGAATCGTTGCCGTTTTGGAATAAAAATTGAAAATCTTTTGATTTCACTTATTATACTCGGTTAACTTACTTTATGATTAAACAAAAATTTCTTATTTTAGGACTTATGATTTATTGTTTCCTGAATGTCGAAAAAATTATTTACCTAATCTCAGAAATTTAAAAAAATTGCCTTTTCTGCATATTTACTCGATTTTACTCATCTCATAACTCATGAGAAGAGTATTCAAATTAATTAACGTAATATGTTACTCCAGAGATTCAATTAACATATAATAAAAATTCAGTTCCAAACTGGACGTTCTCGCAGAGACGTGAATAACAGGCTTATCAATTTCGAAAATGTAGTCAAAAGTTATTGTTCGAAATTCAAAAATTAAGATTGAAATAGTATAAAACATCACTAGTTTAGTTTCGAGCAGTAGCATTTCAAAATTGTAAAGAAATAAACTTTTTCTTTAATTTTTTTATTGAACAAGTTAAGCATTAGGTGGAGTAGAGTAATAATAAAATTTTGAGCTATGCTTTTTGTAAAAGAACGAAATTTTTGAGAATATTTCGACTTTTTCTTAAACTTCATTCTTTCATTAAAAATTAAGCATAGAAAAATAAAAAATTTAGACCAAGTTATTAACATATTCTCGAATACATAAATGTTATTTAGTTTCCTGATTCGAAAGTTTGATTACATTATCCATTATCATGATTTTTTATACTATTTTGCCAAACTTCATATACAATTTTTTCGATAATTTTTCTATCAAATTCATAAATGTTTTTCTTTTTAATCGGAAGAAACCGCAAATCCTGAGGAAGTTTACAAAATTTCGAGACCATAGAATCTCAAATACTAAAATTTTCCGAAACACAATAATATGATGAAAATTTTCTTTTTCAATAAAAAGTATACATTTTAAAAGTAGTTTTTATGCAATTTTTATTTCCATTTTAATACTATAATTTTAAAAACTACGTTAATCAACGAGGATAATTTGAATCGATTCATTACTTTAGGAATTAAATTAATATTCTTAAGACTCTCGACCGTTTCTGTTTCCAAAAGGAAATACGAAGTGACTCATGAATTAATTAAATAATTTTGTAATGATCGTGTCACTGCCAAACATACTTTTCTGAATAACTGACGTATTTTTTGAAATGAAGTGCTTCGATAACCTTGCGTTTTTGTTCGTTTAAAAAAGGCGAGAATCCCTCGGTGCCCACGCGCTTCTCGTTCACCGTACTCACAAACTCATTATACAATTGTGTAAACATTTACGAGACCTTAAACACAAGAATTCAAATGATACAACGCAAACGAGAATTTTCCATATTGAGAATCAGAAATTTCGGTACACTTGAATTTGAAAATTAGAAAATTGTTTGATTAGATTTTGGTGATCCGGGAATTTCCGTTTTGGTTATTTCCGAAAATTTCAGAGTAAAAGCTCAATAATTCGGAAATTAAGATGAAGGACTAATAATTGTGAGAATTTGAAAATGTTGTGTCTGAAAATTTCAGTGTTTTTTGAATGAGGGTGCAGAGCTTAAAACTTTTTTCCAGGAATTTTGAAATTCACTTAAAATTCCACTGACATACCATTAGGTTTCAATACTGAAAGTGAATAATTCAAGAGTAATGATCGTAAAATTAAAATATGTAGTAAACATTTTCATTTAGAGTAGTGAAATTGCAGGCACTTGCATATTTAAAAATTTGAATGTTTTTCAGTTTATGTTAGAAATCACAGTTTTTTTGATATTTTTATACTGTAATATGATCATATTAAAAAAATCAAACAAAAAAGATTCGAACAATGAAAAGTTTTAAAGGCAAAACCTAAAAATCGGCAAATTGAAGAATCCAAATTCGGATATAGAAACTCAAACCAAAGACTATTGATCTAAAAGTTTTGAAATTTCCGTTTTGAGTTCCAAATTATTATCAAACTTTAAGTATTCTTAAGATCTGCGTATAAGCATTTAGAAACTCAAAAATTGACAAATTTTATTATAAGAAAGTTGAAATTTGTGGACTGAAAGTTTTGAAAAATTGAAAAATATAATAGATCGAAAAAGATCGAAATTTAAATGTTTTTAATTAATTAAAAATTAAAATATTTCCTATTCAATTGGGGAATGAAAATATCGATAAAACACAAGAATGAAATAATTTTCATATAAAAATCAGAAAATTAATAAATTACAAAACCCGAAAAAAAGAGTAGAAAAATTTCTGAACCTTTAAGTTCCTCAGTTCAATTATTAAATTGGACATTTTGTTTGAAAAATATTCAAATTCTGAAATAATAATTCATAAATAATGAATGCATTATTATGAATTTATGAAACTTTAAGTAACAAAATTGAAAAATTTCATTAATTTAATATAAATTGATCATTGAATAGACAACTCCCGAATTAAATTCCAGAGCATAGAATTCCATTACGTTAAATTCTACAAATAGAATTTCCAAAACCGCAAACTATACAACTAACAATTTTACGATATTTTACCCCCCCCCCCGCCCCATAAAATTTATACCTGGATTCGCCCCTGGACTTAACCTCGTTTTCAATTTCTTTCCGGAACTGATTTTTTGACATTTTCACTCGAGATTTCGCTCGGGATATATCAGGGGAATTTCTTTTTCAACCTACATCCGAAACAATGGCGTATACTGTTTCCGAGCGCGGCTTTTTTTCTCTCCAGAAAACAAACGCGAAATTTCTGGCCAGATTTGTTCACGTTGCGTCAACGCGGCGAATTCTAATTGTGAGAAATGACACTAATAATAAGATTAGGTCGACGGATTTGTTAGATCGGAAACGTTAT
Organism: Platygaster orseoliae; assembly: GCA_030522825.1. Taxonomy (NCBI): domain Eukaryota; kingdom Metazoa; phylum Arthropoda; class Insecta; order Hymenoptera; family Platygastridae; genus Platygaster; species Platygaster orseoliae. The sequence continues at coordinate 7,776 of JAPYZL010155518.1, forward strand.
TTGACACACTTCGACTTTCACGTATATACCATCTTCGCGCATGACATGAGAGAGCATCCTTTTCTGGGCATTACTGAAAGAAAAACGACTGGTTACATTATCTGCGTTATTGCTGTATAATGCGTCTCTTTCATAGCATAACTTGTCTAATTAAATGTACTGTAAAGTACAGACAATTTGAGGCGATTTTTAGAATCCAAATCTGCATAGTTTTAGCTTTGGCAGAGAGTTTGGCTAAAATTTTTAATAAATTTGGAATTTGAAAGTTTTAATGTTGGAAATTTAGATTGTTTCCATTTGTATTCGAGTATTAAAGTTTCCAAAATAAAGAATCTAGAGTTTGTTAAAAAATATTGTGTTCTAAAAATGTTGGTGTTCTGAATTTTAAGGTGCCTAGCGGTCAGTTATTTTTATTATGAATATTTGATAAAGTGTAGACATTTTGAGTTGATTTTTAAAATCCAAATTCGGATAGTTTTACACTGAGAGAAAAATCTAGTACTTTTTACTAAAAAATATAGTAATGGGGGGTCAAGATGAAATATATTAAATTTTACAATATTTAGTATTGTATTATTTAAAATATTCGTATTGTAGTCATTGGTATATAGTAAAGTAGTTGTAGTTAGTGAAACTCGTATATGTATAGTAATAATTATGAGAAAATGTAGAAATTATGATCATGTGCGGTAATTTTCCATATCTTGTATATTGAGAACTGTTATTTACTAAAGTAAAAAATACAATATAATTAATATTTTGTACTATATATCAACTTATAACTGTGATATTCGACATTTTACTATACTGCATGGTAAAAATAAATCGCTATAATATATGAAAAATTACAATAATATTGTAAATTTTCCCAGAACATAGTAATTTTTCCAATATTTACAGTATAAATTACTAGGTTTTTTTTTCGTATAGTTTTAGCAGAGAGTTTGGGAAACAATTTTTAATAATTTTGGAATTTGAAAGATTTAATCTTGGAATTTCAGATTGTTGTCATTTATATTCAAGAATTGTAATCTCGAGAATTAAGTATCTAGAGCTTGGAAAAAAAATATTGTGTTCTAAAAATGTTATTGCTCTGAATTTCAAGGCGTTTTCAATTTTTTTAAATGTTTTAAAAATTTTTTAAAATTTCAATAACAGTCAGTTATTTTTATTATTATATATTCAATCAGTTTGCACAATAAAGATTCTGAAAAAGTGAAAACTCTGGAATGCTTATTTATGACTATAAAATAGGGTAGAGTTATTTTATAATAAAAATATCAACGATTGAAAGAATATAGCTGCTCAGAAATTTTATTGCTGTGAAATGAATTTCCAAGCTAGTACAAATGATTGAATACCGTAAGCTGTATATAAATTTTGAGGCGCCTTACGGTTAGGAATTTCAAGGATTCACAGTCTTTTAAAATAAAAGTTAAGTTTATAAACTGCTGATGAAAGGGAAATGAAATTTTTTCTTCTGAAAATTTAAGTACGTGTTTTAAAATATTGAAATGCAGAAATTTCAATGTTTACTTTTCAAGTCCTTCCTAATTCGAAATGTCAGAATATATCAAAACTACTGAATGGACCACTTTTTCTGTTTCTTTTATAACAATTGAATTTGTTAATTGTAATTTCTTATAACATTTAGAAGTTATGAAATGAGCTGAGTAAATTGTAAACAAAATTTTATGAATTCCATCAAGTCGTAGATGGTTACCACAAAAATTCATTTTTTTTGTTTTATTTCGAAATTTTCCAACATTCCAGAAATCGTTATAATTTCAAGTTTCAAATTCTAAAAATCTGCATTTCAGCAAACATATAAAAACTAACACATATTTTTCGCAATTACAACTTATAAATTAAAATTTTTCGATTCTAGTTCTTGTCATTGAAAAAACTTTTGAAAACTTTGAAAAAATACGAAATTTATCAAAATTTTTTGACAATCTCCTAAAATACTTTTACGTTATTAATTATTAATTTCCTCATGTGTATTTTCATGATCGATTACAATTTTTTTTTCTATGAAGAGAATTTTTTCCGAGAAATGATAACCTTATCCCCCCCCCCAACGCCTCTTAGTTTTTTTTCACATAAAAACGTGAAAAAATGGAACATTCTGAACAGGATAAGGCAAATATGACTTTTTATCCAGGAATACAACTGGCGAAAGTGTCATTTCAGAAGAATTAAATGACTCAAATGTTATACTTACGTAACTTGTTCGATTGCATTTTCATTGCGTGAGCGAAAATGCTATCTTTCATGACACAATCATTATAATTCAACATAGAAGCGAAACAAAATGCAAAAATACGTGGGCGTAAAAATCATGCATGACACAAAATAATATTTTTTCTTTCATTCATACACTGTTAATATTTAAAGTTCATGCATACAGGGGTCTGAGCATTCATAAAAATTTTTACATCTTACTGCATTATCGCGGTTTTACGCTTATTTCGTTTGTGCAATTGTAAAAGAAAATAGATTGAAGCTTCACGAATGTTGATGCAGAAAACTTCTTTGTCACAGAATTTTCGATGCTATGTAAAAAATAGATAATCAGGAAGTAATTTTGCGGTTTGAAAAAAAAACAAAGTTATTAAAATGAACTCGTACTTTCGGGATTTTCCGACTTTACGTAATTGCAGTCTTTTTTTTCCTTTGTTTGTCTCCGTATATCAATAATCAGATACCGATTTTCAGAAGGAAAACGTGAATTAAATTATGGAGTATGCAAACATTGAAAATCATTGTGAGTCACAGGAGAATAATTAATGATGATTCGTTTCGAGAATTCTTGAGTGCAGATGAGCAGATTTTTGTTGGATGAGGTTTTATTGATGATTTTTTGTCAAAAGGAACTTGATCAATTTCGTTCTACATTGTTGAGATCATTTAGTGTGGGAGAATATTTTATAGATTGAAGCAATGATCCTGTTGGGTAATTTTTGATTACGTCTGGTCTTGAGGAATTGACGAAACGAGGATGTCCATTCTTGAGCCGAGATGAAGTCAACGAGGAATGTGACCTGGCATATTAAACCTCAATGTCGATAAAGTTTTTGTATGAAAAACATTGAGAAAAGCTAAAGTACTAGGAAAACGAATGATCTCAGCAAAATTTATGAGCAGGAAACATTTTTAGGATTTTTTTATACCGAATTCTAAAATTTGATTTTTCAGATTTAACTTTACTCCAAAATTTTTGATCAATTGTAAATTTTAAAGTGAATTTGGAGCCATTTTAGTTCTAAGTCTTTCACTTTTCATTCTTCTTTTAAAGTTCTCGAAGTTTTTTCTAAAAATTAAAAATATTTTTGGTTTTTGAAATGTCTTTTCGATAATATGAAATTACTTCACGATTTTTTTTCGGTATTATGAAGTAAAGACTTTTTGCAGAATTATTTAAATTTTTAGTATTTTTTTTTAAATATTTTACTGTTCTTTTGATTGCACTACATAATTTTGAAACATATCTATCATCATTTTTAGAAACCAGTCTTTTTTGTTTTGGTTTGTTTCGTACACATAGTGTTTTTTTGTTGTTGTAAATTTGAAAAGTTTTACCATTCATATAGTTAATGAAACAAAAAACTAATACATATTCAGAAATTGCTGTTTCCTGTAACTGAAAATTGGCAAATTTCGGAAAATTTTCGAGCTAAATCTGAACATTTCAATATTTTTTTCGAATTTCAAACTTTAATACTTCAGGAAAATTTTGAAAAATCTCCAAAATGTGCAAGAATGTGTAAATCGTAAAAATATAATTCAACATGAGCAATGTTCATATGAATAAATTTTTTGGAAACCAATGTGCATTAAAATAAGATACCCAATTTTTTCTGAACAATCGAGTCATTTCAAAAATTACTCTCGATTATTCTTTTATTGCTGACTACATTGATTTCGAACCAAAATGAAGTAATCTGTATTAAAAATGACTCAAATATTACTTTTTTTTTCCAGGAATCAAAAAATGGACTGGTACTGGACATCGATATTCTTATTTTGCAGTCTTACTATACCAGCAATCGCAGAACCGTAAGAATAATTACAAAATTTCTAATATTTCACTGCAAAACACCGGCTTCAAACATTTACAACCAACTCTTTATCTAAATTCTTTTTTGAACAAATGTTGGTCAAGGAAAAAGTTTTTTTCCGAACAAAAAAAAAGACGTGGGAACATAAATGCTGATTTCTTCATTCAAATTCGTCGCGACTGAAGTTAAAACGCGATGGGGACCTTGATCGGTATGTAGGTGAAAATATTACACGTATATTGAAACGTGATACAATTTGTCTTATCCCTATTGGGCAATAAACTCGCGCTCACGAGACCAGTAGAATGTCCTTTACTTTCTTAATACATATCCCGTGCCATTGCAGAATGTTTTTTATTACACGGGATTCAAGTTTGAGAATTAATAATTACTTAATAAATTATCCATAGTTAAGAGTACGAGAATAATCTTAAATAATTTCTATTTCCCTTCATCATTTTATGTTCGAGGAAATTGGCGTTTAGCACCTTTTTAATGTATTGTTTTTAATAATTAGCAAAAAACGAGTAATCAGTTTTTTATAATATTGTATGTAGTATAGGGATCAGTTTTTGGAGCCAACTTCTTGAAAATCCAAAATGGGAATGATAAGACAATTATTTCTTCAAGCTTTTAGTATATATTTTTCCCTCATCAGGAAATTATCGAGAACGTCACTTATAAAAAATTAAACTTCAACATGGTCAGATTATTATAGAAATAAATTATAAGGAAAACCATTTTCGATTTATTTATTCAACCATTTGGCTCCAATTGGCTCCAAAAATTGATCGTTATACAATATGCAATATTATGAAAAATCAAGGAGTGTACATTAAAAATTATAATTAATGTATTGTTTGTTTGTTTTTTTGAAGTTACTATGCGGTGGTCGCTCCAAAAGCTGTGCGTCCTAATTCGGAGTACCATGTAGCGGTTAGCACTGTTGGAATTTCCACCCCGTCGCGAATTCTCATTCAACTCGACGGGGATTTGGACAACGGCGAAGTCTTTAATGCATCGGAAATCGTTTCCGTTGAACCTTACTCTACAAGAATCGTCAAATTAGAGGTAAATTTTCTATTTATTTGGAGCGGTATTTGAATTACAAAGATTCTGGGGGAAGGTGAAAGTGGGCGAAACTTTCTTCTTCATGTTGAGATTTATATTGATGTAAAATCAAATATATAATGCTACCGAAATATTTGTAAATGCATATATACAATTTGTCATTAATTTGGAAAGTCATTCGTGAGAATTGTCATGGAAAAATGTTCGAATTTTGATCAGGTAACGGTAGATTTATAAAACCTTTGGAGATCTTGATGCTTGGAACTTTGATGAGGATGAATGAATGGTTTGAAGGAAAGTTAATGTTTGAATTGAAGTTTATGGAAATCAAAAAATAATTGTTTCAAGCCCAATACAATACGAAAGAAATTCTACTCCAGATCGAAAAATAGCGACATTTTATAATTTTTTCTACAATTCGGATGAAAATCAACGATTATTGGCAGATTGATGACACAAGTCCAGGACGGTATCGGCTTTCGGCCAAAGGGCTATCGGGATTTCCTTTTAACAACTCGACAGATGTCCATTACATCCACAAAAGTTACTCCGTATTCGTGCAAACCGACAGATCGGTCTATAAACCAGGCAGTAAAGTCATGTTCCGATGCATTGTTCTCGATTCGCGATTGAGACCGGCGCAAACGAGACAAATGGACATCCATATTACGGTAAATTAAATAACACTTTATATTCTCATCAAAACGAAAACCGTTTTCGCATCAAATGATGAACGACTCAATTTGAAATGCAGCAATTGTTTAGTTACGCAAGGTTTTTCGTTCCGGATTGACAATGGTTTAACAACATTGCATTTGAGAATAATTGTATTGATTTACAGTATGTAACTTATATGTTTTTTATTTATAATATTATTGAATTCATCTACGTTATATGTATTAAATAATATTTTATAATTACTTAATGAGATTAGTTGAACGGAGTTTTCATGTTATAACCAAATTACAATGTTTTTCAGGACGGAGCTGGTAATCGGATAAAGCAATGGGATAAACCCCCGTTGACTCGTGGTATCTACAGCGACGAACTCGAACTTTCCACATCTCCCGTTTTGGGAGATTGGAAAATAATCGTCAATGTCGCCGATCAGATGTTTGAAAAATCTTTCCAAGTTGCGGAATATGTGCTTCCAAAGTTCGAGGTTACGGTAGATACGGCAAAGGACGTGACTTTTAAGGAAGGCAAAATTTATGCGACAGTCCATGCAAAGTGAGAGACATTTTTTCGTAATTGGTAATGAGCAAAGTGGAGTTTAAGGGTTAATAATAAAAAAGTTAATCGTTTTTCTATGGTAATAAAATATTCTATTTATTATAATATAACTCCATTATTCATAACTTTAATGATTTCTCGTTCTTTTCCTAGAGAAGTCACTGTCATAGAAAATTGTGAAACTTGTATGAAAATTCAAATAACTTATAATTTCATAACCTAACTGTAATATATTAATAAAATATATAATAAAATATAATAATATATTAATAATGAAATGAAAATATAATATATAATAATAAGTAATATAATAATAACAACAAAATAATAATAATAAACATAAAATAATGATTATGTATATAATATAATATTATATAATATATGAATAAAATAACTAACTCACAAGAGAAAAAATTCTGCAGATAGGAGCATAACTGAATTTTTCATTAATATTTGGTAATCCTTATTATTTTTCAAGCTAATTATTTGTATGCTTATAAAAATAATCATAAATATCTATAAAATAATAATAACTATGACATGATGAATCAATTTTTCATCGTATGATGTACCATTTTTTAATATCATTTTTAATATATTTTATAATTAATGAATTTTTTATAATAGTAATTTTCAATATAATCGAGAAGTAGTAAGTAATTTTATAACAATATTCATAATAATTTATTAGTATTATTAATAATAACATGATTATAAATATTAACATCAATTCATAATAATTTCTAATATTTTGATGAATTTTTTCGCATCATTTGTTAATGATCATTTCATTTAAATATTAATTTATCAATATTATTATATAGATTTATGAACGAGTTTCAGAATAATTTATGATTGCTATGATTGATAATATTCATCTCAATATTAACAGTAATTAGTAATAATTTTGAATGATGTAAATTTTTCAATATATCTTTATTAATTTTTTAATATCAATAATAATAATATTCATATCAATATTACATCAATTATTAAAAATTTTGAATGATATTCATGTTATCATATATTTTGATAAATTTTTTACATCATTTTTTAAGCGCATTACTTATGACATAACATACGTGAAATAAAGTGCATGAAAAAATTAATTAAATAATCATAAAATGGCAAATAATTGACTTTATTAGGGCCTGGAGCCAAAAAAATGTAAAACTCACAGTGGCGCCGGAACAGGGGGGCAGGGGGGTCAACTGCCCCCCTAAAATTTTCTTTGGGGGGGGGGGGCAAGCAATGCTTTTTGACCCCCCAATAATTATGGTTAACGTCGAAAATTAGATTTTGAATAATGTCATTCTCTTGAAAAAGTACGTTCGAAAATTTTTTAAGGTTCGCTCTATAGAAAAATGATGAAAAATTCAAAAAATGGTCGTTACCAAACATACT
>JAPYZL010155555.1:0-16519 GCA_030522825.1 Platygaster orseoliae
TCGAACGTTTTATAACATAACCTCCATTTCATTGATTGAGATCAAACTTCCAATATTGGAAATACATCCATTCATTTGACAATCATTTTATTTGATTATCTTCTGCTCTTGAATAACACTGTAAAGGTTTGGCTCGCGAAAATATAAAATAATGAGTTTATTCGATTTACCTCGATTTCTGGAACATGCGATGTTATTTTGATTCCACTCAAACGTAAAGCGAGATGCAAGTACTTGAGTCACTTATAAATAATTATATATAAAATGATCGAATACGCTTTCATTTCACATTCATAAAAAAAGTCAATATATTTATCAAAACTTTTCAATGCATTTATCCCTTGATTTCTTCCTTCGATGACATAATTTTGTAATCTAAGTTCAATTTTTGCAAGGAACAAGTAACTTTTCCTTTATTCTGTAAAATAATTTGGAGATTTTTTTTCAGTGGACAAATTTTTTTTTCCAGGAGGAAAAAAGTACAAACCTCACAATCAGCTGGATGGAGTTTGAGCCTGGGGTCGACGACAATGGAAAGAAGCTGACTTGTAGAGCAGAAAATCCAAACATTGTTGGACTCTATCTCGAGAAATCTTGGAAAATCAATGTTGAATGTAAGCAAATTTTTTCAAACTCTTTTGTCATATATTTCTACTCATTTTTTACCAACAATTATAGTTGTTGGCAATTTCAAATGCTTTGGAGAAAAAAATACAGTCCAATTAAGACATTCTCAGATACTGAATAAGAAAGAAACTAATGAAGACGAATGAAGCCTTTTCTTCTCAGTTCCCAGATACGGCTACAGTTTTGTCACTGATAAATAGCTCACAAAGTTTGCATTTGCATTTTCCCCGTCATTTGTCATTTTTCAAGCTATTATAAACATCACAACTGATTATTCCCTTCCTTTCATACTTGTTATTTCGTATTTGGAGGCTTCACTCACAATCAGGGATATATTTTGTCTTGAAATACTTTGAATAATACGCCACCGAATTTCTTTAACTTTGTTTACATTTAAATTGATTGCTTCCTTCAAACTTTGTAACACCATGATACGATAGGAACAAAATTTTCCAAATCTGATTAGTGCAGATTTTTCAAAGTATCACGAAATGGAATAATTTGTTCATCCAATGAAAACTTCTTTTCCCATATATAAAATACAATTTTTTTTACTAGTACAAGAAATATTTTATAAGCATGAAACACGTGATTCTCGTTCCGAAAAAACAATTAGACTTTCAAAAACTTCACTCATCTCAATGAAAAAAAAATTTGCTTTATATATGGACAATGAAGTGTTCATTGGATGAATAAAACATTTTTTTTTCCCTACACGTCGATTTTACCGAGGTTATTTTTTATTTTTCGAGGTATTTCATCCATTATTCAAAAGTGGCTTACATCAAAGCTATTTTTTTTTTTTAACTTTTGATGTTTCAAACATTGTCAGACTTAAAAAGTGTCTAAAATGCAAACAGGATTCTGAGATGTTTTTCGAAGTGAAAAAATCGTTTTTGCTCTAGGAAAGTGATTTTTTCATATCTAACAAAAGTCAAGAAAACGTGTGACAAGCGAACGAAACGAAAATTCCGAAGTGTTTCAATTTCTCCGGAACTTCTCTGCTGAGCTTTTGCGACATGTAAGACAAATGGGAAAAATGTCGGTCACTCCGACATCAACAACTTGAGAGTCCGTGCGAGCAATACAAATCAGATGCACTTTTCGATTATTCGGATAAGGGTGAAGGTTCATCGTAAAAAGACGAATTTAAATCACGAAATAAGATATATGAATATTATGACCTCTGTGATGAGATTTTTTTTAAAATACTTTAAGTGTTCTTCATTTCCTTTAATTTTGCATATCGTTTTCTGAAATTATTAGTTAAGAAATTTTGATTTTTCATTTAATTTTCAAGGAAACTACAGGTACAGAAATTTTGAGTTTCATAGATTTTAAAAATTTCTGTATTATGCGTTATTTACAGAATTGATCGAATTTTCTGGTATTTTCATGGGTTTACAGTATTTCTAAAGATAGCTCTACAAATTTCTTAAAGTTAATACAAAATTATTTAAAATATAACTATATTATTTATCTTAATGAATTTTTTTCTTGTATTTTTCTGGTTTTCTGTGTAGATTTCTAGAAATATATGTTTAGTCTTTCAATGTTTAGCAGATATTTTAAAAAATTTTATCTTCATCATTTTTCAGTATCAGTAGATTTTTCGTCATCTTTGCATTTTTTTAGTAATAAAGAAACTTCAAAGAATATTCTATTACTTTTACAGATATTTATTATTGTTTTTCAGATTCCTATATGAATTTTTGGAATAAAAATATCGAAAATTTTTCAATTTAAAAATTTATATATATATATTAATGACGAAAGTGAGATACAGAAAGAAAAAAAATGCATTGGTAAAATCTAATGAATGGCTCTGATAGTCCAGAATCTAACAATGTTTCTTTGTTGTTTTTCTTTGTATCTCATCAAAAAAAGTTGTATTGATATCATTATGAAGCAATTGATGATATAGAATGTTTGAAATTTTAATAAAAACAAGGTTCTCTTATATTGAAAGTAAAAAATAACCGATAAAATATTAAACGAAGTTATGAGTGTCCTTCGCGTAACGTAATAATGTTCATTCTCTGGATGCCTTAATTTTAAATCAGTTTTATTAACACAACCTTCAAACTAATTTTTTATTTGGATTTCGCTAAATTAAAAATTTTTTAATCAGGGATCAGGATTCAGAAAATTCCCGACCTCGAAGGAACTGGTTGCAACTATCCTGATTTACGTAATGAAGTGATTATAGTACATTTTTCCCAAAATAAAGTTTCCCAATAGACATTTTTCCCAAAGACAATTTTCCCAAAAATGCCAACTCCAAAGAAGCATTTTCCCAAAGTATATTTATTCCAAAGTACATTTTCCCCAAAATACTTTTTTTTAGTATAATTCTTTGTAGAATTATATTGATTTGATTTTCATTTTAGTTATTTCAAAAGTTTTGTTTCGTAGAATAAATGGTTTTTTACGTTTTTTCACTGGAATAAATGGTAGTAAATGAATTTTATTTTCAAAATAAGATTGTCATTAATTTGTTTTGAAAAAAAGTTCAAACATAATAATAATGATAATAACAATAATAATAATAATAATAATAATAATAATAATAATAATAATAATAATAATAATAATAATAATAATAATAATAATAATAATAATAATAATAGTCTTTGATGATAATAATTATAATTATTATTATTGTAATAATAACAAAACTATCATTAATAATAATAATAATAATAGTACTATAATAAATATATTATCATTACAGTACTTCATAAAGTACTTTGAGAAACACTTGTCATTGGAAACAAGATTTTTCGAGAAAAGTGGATATTTTTTTGTAGAATTATAATGATTTGATTTTCATTTTAGTTCTTTCCAATGTGTTGTTTCGTAAAATAAATGTTTTTATATATTTTTTCAATGGAATAAATAGTAATAAATGATTTTTATTTTAAGAATAAAATTGTCATTATTTGTTTTGAATTAATTTGCGTTTGAATAAAAATCAAAATGATAAAATTATACAATAATAATAACAATAATAGTATAACAATAAATTTATTATTATTATAGTACTTAATAAAGTACTTTGGGAAAAAGGTCTTTGGGAAACTCTTCTCATTGGGAACAGGATTTTTTGGGGAAAGTGTTCATTGGGAAAATTTTATTGGGAAAAGTGTCCCCCTACCAATGAAGTTACTATTTTCAAATCCCTTATGTTTGAAAGTGGAGGAAAAAAAATTTTTTTCGTAAAATGTCAGAAATCCAAAATATTGACGTTCTATTATTATATCATTGATAGAACTGATTTACGAATTCTAAAATCTCTCATAGTATGTCAATTAAAATCAGGTTTGAGCAGTTTTTAGAGTAATTTCATATTCAAAAGTTATTCTACAACAAAAAGAAATAAATAACTTTGTTCAATTACCTCAGAATGATGTATACCGTAGATAATTCGTATAATAACAAATGACAAATCTTACATGATTCTTAAGTTTTTTCATTTTTAGTATTGCAACAACAACAAAACTTTTATTGAATTGATCGAGGTTAAAAGAAAAGGAAAAATCTTACAGTAGGAAATAAATGAAAAAAAATGAAAAAAAAAATGAAAAAATTACTTCTTATATAATTTGTGAAAATACGGAAAGCATCAAGAACTGGATATCAAATTTTCTTAATGAAAATATTGAAAATGATCATTTGTAAAGTAAATTATTCATCTTTGTAACTTTCATATAGTAATCATGTCCATTATAAAAATACCTCAACTAATTAATTATTATAAATATCACAATTTTCAAACTTCTGAACTTTCCAAATCCTTTTGTTCCTAAGTTACAGAATGACAATGTATTAATTAACGCCACTCTTTGTATTTTATGTTTAAAATTATTATCAAATTTTTTATGAGCATATAGTTTAATTAGATTACTTTCGAATTCAATTCGAAATCAAGACCATAATTCTCGAATATTCCGAGATAAATTATTTTCAGAATAAATGTTTACATATTCAATGACATGTATACCTACAAACTAGCTTTTTCTGCACAACCAGTTCGACACTTGAGATTTTCTATCGATATTCAATATTTTTCGACAATATTGTGATCACATTATGAAGCCACATAACCTTCACAACAAGAGTATACATTTTTATAATAATATCCAATAGAGTTATTCCAAAACTCTCAAACACACGTTTTCTATCAACTTTCCGCATCAAGACTCTGAATTCAAGAATTCCTGCTTATCCTGAAAGAGGAATGAGCCAAGAAAACGACGATGCATGAATACGATACGGAGCAAAAGTGCGGAATACGGAAAATGACATCACGTCACGTATTCAATTACGCTGACCGTCGCTCGGGAGATCTGAGAAATTACACCTCCTTGAAAGTCGACTGCACTTTCATTCCGGTGGACTTCCGGGAAACGAATGTATCTGCGAAAAGAAGAAAAAAAGTGGTTGAAAAGGTCAGGTCAGCAGGTCGAGTAAGGTCGGCCCCGTATGGACGGGTGGACGAATAGCCGTGGAAATATATGAATGGACGAGGAAAGCAAAGGGAAGAAAAGAATGCCCACCCTGGCTGAAATGCGAAGAAAGGAATGGAGAAAAGTCTACGTCATCTTCGTGACACGCAGGTCCTTCCGCGCAAGCTGAGCGCCGCTGCCAACGCGTCTTAAGCTCATATCAGACTAATGAAATTCTACGAGGGTAGACCATGTTTTCTGAGCTATATACACTTTTTCCTCGGTAGGTTTTGGCTCGCCTCTTAGTAACGCGCTGCACGAGAGAAAAAAAACAGCCGACGAACGACCCGTTTTCACGAGTTTCGAGACCAAATGGAACTTAGGCAACCCTTGAGTTGGTTCTGTTCACGGAGGGACACTGAAAATACATCTGACAAATGACATGGTGCAGTTGAATTTATCCATACTCCGTGTAAAATGAACTTTCTTCGAATTTTTTAAAGTAATGTTCATGTGTCGACTATTTCGTGATGTCTAAATCATCGTGATTTCTTTCACATGCAATACACAATACCTTGCTATCCTTGTTATGATACTCCCAACTCCTTGGTACTCCTCTTTACGCCTTCGCAAGCTCATTGTTCTCGCATTTTTTCAATATTTTAGGAGGCTACTCACATTAAAAACCCGAAAGATTGATATTCTTGGAGAGTGCAACTCCTCTCTTCTTCAAATAGAATGATTGATTCAACACTCGAAAAACTCATCAGAATCGCCAGCGATATTTTTATCTTTCAAAGCTCATGAATAATGCAGCGTAGAAATAAAAGTTTTTCTCCAATAATTGCAGATGCGCCAATAGTTTCCATGAGGTTGGGCTCGACTCTGAATCCGGACGACATCAAAGAAAGGGACGACGTGTACTTTGAATGTGTCGTCAAAGCGAACCCGCCATTGCTCAAAATATCCTGGATCCACAACGTGAGTATCTGCATATTAGATTACTAACTACTATCAGCAAAGAGGAACTTTATTATCGGGCACGAAAAACGAATGGTCAAAACATCAAAAGATCTGGCACGTACGCCCTCATGAAGTATTTATAGCGGTGTTTCCTTTGAGGCGAAATTCCAAACTCACCTCGTAGCTTCCATGACTATTCATTTGATAAATAGCGAAATGGTCTTTTGCCGCTTTCGCGTTTAACAGGGCGCGTCGCCTAACATGACTAAGCTTTGAGGTTGACACAAATGTACAAGTAGTTGCCAAGTTCGCGCGGTATCTTAACGGAATACAGCCAGATGCGAAGGGCTAGAGGTGACTCGGCTCACTCATCCTCCGTTGAAAATTTAAATACCTCTATTTGCATAATATATGAAGTCCACGCTTCGCGCGCAATTGTGACGTCGAAGGCGCGAGCAAACTTTCGCGGAAGAGCTAGGCAAAGTGCATGTACAGCGGGTGGCGGCGATTGGTTTATCGACTGCAACTTTTTCATTTTAATAAGAGCCGCTCGACCGTGGTTGGACAGGTAATTTGTTTTTAAGCCGCATGGCCGACTTCTTTCGATGCACCGATTTTCCGGGTATTAATGAGCGGAATCAATTAGTCGGAATTAAACGAAGTGGATTAATACGAATGCCACGTTGCGAGGATTTCATCTCCCCGAGGCGATCTTGAGCCTGCCGGTGCCGCATTGTTCTTTTTTTTCCGTCGCTTGGGATATTATTCAAAGTACATCGGCGGAAGTTCGGATATCGACTGGTTGCCGGATTTCGCGTGCAAACTGAATTCCCGCTCCCGAAAATAAAAGCCGTTTCGCTCTCTGGACTATTTGTTTCACTTCAGCAGAGGCATATTCAATTTATGCGGAGCGACGAGGGATGAGGGACTTGTCGCGTTTTATGAGTCAATTATTCAAAAACGTTGAGATGGGAAGGAAATTGTTTCAATAAGGGCCGACCTTGGGGGAGTCGGAGACGAAGGTACATTATTTTAAATCAAGTCTGCGCCTTCGTGAGAGATGAGCCTAGATCAAGTTCGGCTGAGCGTGGTTCGAGCTTATGTTTTTCGAGCATTTGGCGTTTAGAAAATCGTGATTTCATGCAGTTTCAACATGACATTAATGACCAGAAATATTCTACTGGTCAAAAGTTTAAGTTTGCCACTTAGAAAAATTGCTATTATTCCATGATGAAAGTTTCATACTCTCAGGGATTCAATTTAAATGAATTTTTTTATGAAACTTGTATGCCTCAAGTCAAAAAGAATTTTTCCAAAATCAAGAAAAATGTATAATTATTGAAATTGAAAAAAATTGAAATTTATATGATAATATACAAGAAATGTATATTATTATATTGAACGAAATATATTAAATTGGATTAAAAGTATATGAATTGATTATAATAATATTATATTTATATATTATATTAAAAAAATATAATAAGTTACTTTAAAGAAAATTATATATTAAATTTATATATAAAACAATATATAAATCTTTACAGTTTTACTATGCTCAATACACAAGTGACACTCAATAAAATACATTTTATTTAGACACTTGTGATCACAATTCTTGAATTCATGGAAATCATCGATTATAAAGGTTGAAAAAACAACAAATTTATTTCTCTCGTTATTTAAAAAATTATATGGTCGTACACTTTATTGCCCGACTTCATTAAATTACAGAAAGTAAAAACAAATAATAAAAAATTTCAGATTCAACATATCTACTTAAGATATTTTCAGTTTACACTACTGAATTTTTCAGTTACGACTGAAAAAATAATGTCTCAGTTGCAGAATTTCAAACTTTATATTAATTAAGAATAATTGAATTTTTATTGGTAGCTATGACAATAACGGAATTTTTTAGTTCCGGCAAACGAGAATTACCGTTACGTCAAATTTCGCCTTTTCCAACTAAAAAATGCAATTTAAGCGATTTGATTGATTTTCAACTTCATGCTAAAACTGTATAAACCAGAGATGAAATCATGATTATTTTCAAAGTGACACTCGTTTGAAAATGTCATATTTATAAAGATAGAACCGAGCGTAAAAAAACGGCTGTTACTTCAGAATCGATTTTGAAATTAATAAGAGTTTTCGGATATTCTTTTCCATTTTATAGAATAATAAATTTTTTTTGGATCCTTGAAAGGGGAAAACGTGCATTTTGAAAGAATATGAGTGTTTGAAATGGTACATCTGAACTTTTGACCAGTATTGTACGTACGTTGTTAAAAATTGTAATGCAATGATACTCTAATGATGATTAACGCAGAAGTGTTTGAATAAAATTATTGTTTGGAAAATTTGTAACCATAAATACGTTATTCAGAAAAAAATGATTCTGAAAAAACGATTGTGCAAATTACGTTTTTTAAGTGCAAAATCACTCTTGGTATTATTAATGATTCCCTAAGACTAGTTTATTTTTGTCATGGTGTTCATACTACTTATACACTGGATGAACATAAATGATATATTTGTATATGTATGAAAATTAGTCTACGTGTATAAGTGATAAAGAATTTTGTCGAAATTAACGTCTTAAGATTTTGAAATTTACTAGGTAGGTTTAAACAAGAACAAAAAATGCAAGAGTGAATATATAAAAATTTTCAACATTTTCTGATTCATAATTTATTTGAAAGTGAATAAAATATTTGGAATAAAAAAAAATCCTCAAAAGTCACTACAGATATCAAGAGTTTGACTGTTATGAATGTTGAATATTCTACCATTAACTTTGGTTAACGAATTCTTACAATTTTATTACACATACGTAAGATGAAGATAATATGACAAAAAATCTTTAATCATCGAGATTCAATAATTGATAATATGATAATTTGATTGTCAAGGCTTAGGAAACGCTACATGACTTTAAATTCAGTTAAAATTTCTTCGAAAAACATTTTGACAGAATTTCATGCAAAATTAACTTAAAAAATAAAAATGAGAAGAAAAATGTTAGATGGACGTTGTAAAGCAAATTATTGTGAATAAATGAAGGAAAAAAAAACTTTGAGATGGATCAATATTTTTAAAATCTCTCTATCAACATTTTCTGATACAAAAATACTTTTTCAGAACATTAAACATTGTGTAAATTACATTAGGGACAACATTTATTTGATAATTTGAATAGGCTCGAGATTTATCATAAAAAAGGGAGAATCTTGCTTCGAGCAATTTTTTTTTATAACTAATTTTGAGTATGTCAGAAAAAAAATGTAATCATTTTTGATACATATTTTACAATGAAGTTAGACAGTTGATCATTTTCATCATGTTAATACAATGCTGCAATTAACAAAATTTACAAAATGCAATTTACGAAAATTGCAATTTACAGAATCGAGTTGTCATTTTCTTTTCTGAGAGTTTTAAACATAAAATAATATATCGCAAAGGTGGAAGATCAACTAATGTATGTTTCTAATTTCTCTGGTTTGTGAGTATGAACTAAATTGAAATGAAATATTCAAAATACTTGATAAGTAAAGAAATTTTCACTTATCTTTCCATGTTTGCATCTTGTATTCTAGTTAATAATAAAAGTAATGTAGTATATGTTTTAGTTACTGAATCTTTCTTTGCAAGGAAGAAAAAAAATTAGGAAAAAGCTAGAAAAAGCTCTTATGAGTTGAATGAATTTTAAAACTTCTTTAACTACATGATTTTCATTTAATAATACAGTAAACAATCAATTTTTTGTCATGTACCAAAATAATAATAATAAAAAGTTCTCCTTTAATTCTCGTCATTCTTTTTTAATTTTCTTTTTATTCTTCTATTCTTCTCTATTATAAATTCTTGAATAGTAAGAAAATTATTAGTCAGTGCCACCTTCAATAACTTTTATACATCATGTCCTATGAACAATTTCCAGAATTGTTAATTACGAATCGAGTTTTCAATAATAAGGTACACGTTAATATAAAAACTCTGCCAATATATTTTCAATTTCCTCTTCAAACTTCTGTTCTACAATAATCTTCAAAAATCTTTACCAAATTATGCCTATCCTCAACAAACTACATTTAATATCTTCAACAATGAAAATCCTCCCCAAAATTTTTTATTTTTATTAATAACTTTTGAAGGCGTGAAACCTTTGAAACTCATCAATCCACAATTTGCAATTCTTCAATTGTTTCATGACTTACAACTTCTTCGTTAAGTCGATAAATTTTCAGAAGGCAAGCTCAACAGTAGTCCCTTCACACAGATTTGCAAACTCTCAAAAACTAGCCGAATAACAAGGAATCGAGAGGATTAGGGAAAAAAACGAGTTCCGTTGATTGCGCAAAGTTTTTGATCTCAGATTATGAAGTATGCAGAAAATGGGGAAGTAAAAAGTCGGAGAGGAAAAGAAGTGGAGTTATACCGCGTTATGAAGAATATATAAGAACGAAAGAAGAATAAAACCGGGTTACATAGAGTAGACAGATAAGGAAGTAGAGAAGTAGTAGAGAGCTCCAGATGTTACGGAGCGGATTTTCAACGAAATTGCGCCCTGAAAATATGATTCAGCTCTATTCAACGGGAAGTGCGATTGTTTTAATTTCACGGTATTCCTAGTACCAAGAAAGAAGCTTCTTATTTCACTTCACGAAGAATCAAGTGATCAAAAGAACCAACGAAAGTTTTGTCTGAAACGCGACGATTAAAACAATGCGATCTACAACGACAAGAAAAATTACAATGAATATTTTAGAACATAATCTCCAATGTTGTAAACTGTGATTGCTTTTCCTACCTTCGTCTCAGGCTGCCATTTCCCCAAATCAATACAAAACACACAATCCCAATTATCATGGAATACCAAAAATGAATTTCTCTTTGCTGTGCACACGTTCAACTTCTAATTTTCTCGAGATTTCGCGATGTTCGTTCAACTCGTGATAATTAGAGTTTACTTCGCTCGTTACACCCCAGAAAAGCTGAATCGCTTGCCAAGTATAGTCTCGAGACGTCGTTGCAGTAGCTTCAATTCGAGTCAAATAATGGCAAAGTTTGTAACTAGGTGGAAATTTTATGCGGTATTTTACGAGCTGATTTATCTTCCGAGAATAATAAAATTCGCTTGGCACTGTGTTTTCAGCGGTGATTAGTGATTGAAGCGATAAAGATACTATAGCTACTATGACAATACGATCGCCCCAGAATTTCACGAATCCAGCCACTCGGGTTATTATAATGAGCATGAAAAAGTGTTTCAGTACCGAAGAGTACTTAACACGTAGCCTGCGAGAAAGCAGCGAGAATCAACTCATCGCGAAAATTCGATTATTAAGTAAACATGAAAAGAGTTTTTCAAGAAGTTCTCCATAATTAAGCCGGTAAAAAGAACGTTGGAACATCAGAAAATCTCAGATGAAAAGTTAAAGTTCTCTTTAGAAAAATACCTACAGTTTTTGACTGAGTAAGGAATATTGAAATTCGGACTATCGTTTTTTTGTCTTTCCTGAATGACCATTTTTCGACGCTCATGGTAAAGGATCAAGGCTAGCTTTAGCTGTAAAGGTAACTGTACCAGCGAGACTCGTAAAAAGTAACGATATAAAAAAGAGAAAAAGGGAAAAAAAGGAAGAGAAAGAGAAGTAACGTGAACCCCCTTTAAGTCCGTACGAATAGCGCAAGCCATAATGGATCTCGGTGATTAAATTGCGCTCTTTTTCCCCTATTCAGTTGAGGGACAATCGGGAATGTCCTGTACCTATCTGGACCATTGACTTGAACCAATCAGGAAACTTTCTAGCTCCATAAATGAATTATTAAAGTTTGCCGACTCTAACACATCTTCCTCATACGATTGCAAAGTTCGTGGAAAAAAAATGCAATGAAAATATACAAGAATCTGGATTTCGAAAGAGAAAAAAAATCAGAATGATTTTTTCATGAAACAAAATCAGTAAAATTGTTTTATCGCAATGAATTATAATGGAAAATGAAAATCCACGAATTTCTCAAACATCTCAATACGCTGGCTGAATTTTCAAAAGATTCCTAAAATCTAAAGTGTGGAATATAAATTTTTAAATCCCTGGAACTGCTCTTCACGTGTTCATTAGAACATCTGAATTAAGCAAATGGTTGGCGAATAGCTTCTCGACGCCACGTCGTCTTCGCTAATCACACCTTAAAGGCCAGGTTTTGAACTTTCAGCGTTTTTCAAGTTCTCGTCGTCAAATTACTCAAGACACTGTTATTGACATAGCTTCAATTCAAAAGTATCAGTCTGCAATTCGCAGTCTAATTCATCTCAAGGGAAAATTTCAACCTTCTTATTTTTAAAGTTTTGTTGAGATTCAGTGAAGACGCTTCATATTGAATTTCTGGAAGTATTTGAATATCTCTTTCAGTCAGTTTAATTATTTTCAATAAACATTTTTTGTATTTCAATGGGTTGCAATGAACTTGTTTACATTCAGATATTTACTTGGTATTTTCAGTTTTATATAATGGTCAAAATTTTCTACGAGGAAAAATCAATTAAAGAAGACAAACAAGTTTCAAACATTTTTTTATGTTTCGTACTTGGTATAGCACATTTTTACAAATTGAAATAACTCAAAATCAATACATGTAACGTATTTCTCGATTATTTTACTAAAAGGTATTAGATTTCTTTCTTGAATTTTTGATTGTAGCTTTAATAAAAAGGTCTTTTAAAGTAAAATTTTTTATTTTTAGAGATATTTTCTGTAATTCATTCAGTTGTTTAGAGATCATTTTCATATCATGAATAATGTATAAAAATAATTTTACGTAGTCATTATATTATAGATTCTAGGGGACATAGAATTTCATGAATTGTGTTTTCTCCGATTCCGAAATTTTTTTCACAAAAAGTATGACTTTGTTTTACAAATGGAAAAAATCTATTGTTCAACAATAACATGAACTATGTAATATTGTATGAAAACAATCTTATAATTTTTCTTTTTCAATTTTCAAGAGTTTATTTTCAAAGTCTTAGACAAGGAAAAAAGTATCTTTGTGAAATTCTTACATGAAAAATGTTCACTTTTTCAAATTGAACTTATGAACTATTCACAGTGAGATCTATTCTCTATGTTTCCATGAAACAATTTTCCACAAAGTAAATTGCCATTAATTATACAAAATGCTGCATAAATTAGCTAATTTATTATAACCTAAATCATATACACATAAAATTCATGCTTTTGTACAATAATGACATTTATTTTACTCAATAACATCCTAAACCCAGTTCAAAAATAACAAAATTCGTTTTTGCATAACGCTGTATTGACTTATTACCGTCATAAAAAGTGCCATACGAACATAGAATGTGCATTATCATATTAAACCACGAACGAACACAACAAATATTTTAATGTGCAATATTTACATTATTCAAAAGAACTGCATGTTTTTTTTTCAGTCTGACTAGAGATTGACCCATATCTCAAATGGAAGATATTTTTTATAAGTTACATACACGTTATGATACATTCGCGATAATACTGATAAATAGGTGCATTAACAAAACATTGAAACATTAATTCTTGATAATTAAACCAAAGCCAGTTTTCATAAAAGCATTTTATTTTCGTCTGAACAAAAGCTCATTCCTTTCCCGTCATAAAATTTGTAATATACGAAACATGTATATTGATACAAACATGAAAAAAAAATACAGGTGAAGAATAATTATTATAAGTTATAACTGCTGTAGTAAAAAATATATCTACAGAAATTGAATTGAAATTACGACTCCTTCGAAAAAAAACCAAATTCGTTTTCGCTTGACCAGAAAAGTATAATGAAAATTTAGTTACATACAGGAGGCTAATTTTATTGTTTATATTTAAAACTTGTATAACTTTTTTTAGTTTGATTTTATCTTTGATTTATTTTTGGAAAAGTGATTTCGGTACACCCTTTATATACATAGATATATGTACATAGACACAAACACAAAAAAAACTACAACTAAAAATAATAATTATGAGTAATAACTTCTGCATCAGAAAAATATATCTACAAAAATCAATCGCATTTTTCAATTCAAAACACAACTAACAAGCACAAAAACCAGATTCGTTTTCGCCTGACCAATCGTTGATTAATTTCCCTCGTAAAAGACAACACTTGAAAGATCCTCAAGAAAGCTGGAAAAATCTCCTCCATTTTTCCCCTATTAAGCTCCAAAAAGGTCCACAATTTCTCTTTCTCATTGAGACACTTCATCAATGAAAACACACGTGGAACGAAACGGACGACAATAACCCTCGGGGAAACATAATTGAGCTTTTCTCGACATGGTGACTGCAACCGAGACAATAGTTCAAAGTGTTCTTGAATGTTACTTTTTTCCACTCGAACGAGAGAAATTCTTCTTGACCTTGCGGCGTCTTTGAGGGAATTTTTTCGAGGACACAATTGGTTGGACCCGGGTCATCCACTGTACCAAAGTTCTGGCGTCTCAAAGGGAAACAAAGTAAAAAAGAGGAGGAAATAAGGCGCGGGACGGAGCGTTCATTCCGGTCAGACGGCACACTGATTCCTTGAAAAATTGCCAACAAACCACGAGCTCCCGTCCTTATCACGGATCCTTTCTTTTTCCTTTCGGACATTCCCCCCGCGGTACTCTCTTTCCGTCCCCGCACAAATACCGAGCGCATTACTCTTCCAATCTTTTCATTTTGTTATTCCTCGAGACTTCCTCGCCTCTTACTTTTTAATTCCGATGCAATGAGACAAACACCTCGCTCCGCTGGAATTTTCACGAGCGAATCTGCGGCGGAAAAGAAGGTAATTGTAAAGAGGCACGCCGTTCAGGGAATTTTATTTTTCCCTGTCTTATTTCGCAGATCATTCGCGAGGACGTACTTTCAATCATTTCTTTCAAGTTTTTTCGCAAGCATCAATAAACTCGAGGAAGATTTTTGTTCCGTTTTATTTGTTTCCGCGAGTCGGAAAATGTTTCGCGTTTCATGCATTATTCTCCTTTTCGCTTTCCATTTTTTCACACTCATTTAACATCACCTTGACTTTTTTTGGTTTCCGCCTTTATTTTTCATGAGAAATTTCTTCTCATTGTTTTACTGCGTTTGCAGTGCCGTTTTCCGTTCGACGGTATTCTTTGTACTTGTCCCGTGTCATGTGGAGAAGAAAATATTAGGTTACTACGGGTAAGGAAATGGAATTGCGTTTCCACATCGCAAGTCGTGCATCAGAATACAATGATAGAGAGGTTATAACGATCTGTATCAATTCAACGGAAATTTCAAAATAGGTGAAAAGCTATTGGGGTAATTTAAAAAAAACGAGGGGAGCATTTTTGAGGATTATTAAAATATAGACTCGAGTGAAATTTATTGTCAGAGTAAGGAATCAAGTAGACAAAATTTTCGACTGGTGCTTACAAAAAAACATGTTTCACCTGTTCAATATTTTGAAATATGTAATTGTGGAATGTAATTGTCAAAATAACTTATTTATACAGGGTGTCCCAAATTCTCATATACAAAAAAAAATGGCAGATTCCTTGCAAAAATTTATCATTTTTTTCCCTTGCCATTTTTCATAAAACTCAGAATCAAAAAAGTTACTCATGTTTGAAATTAAAACAATAAATGAGTCTTTTCAACAAGTAGAGATGAAAACCATTAACCAAAATTTACGAAAATTTTCTCTTTATTTTTTTCTGTTGAAAAGTCATGTCACACTTTTTATAAAACTCAAAATCAAGAAGGTTGATCGATTTGCAAGTTTCAACCAATCAGATTTCACAGATTTCAAACTCGAATATCTTTTGTGATTTTGAGTTTTGTGAAAAACTGCGACAGACTTTTCGACTCAGAAATACAAGAAGAAAATTTTTTTTAATTTTGGTAAGTGATTTTTATCCCCACTCTTCGTAAAAGCGCGTTTAATAGTTAAGTTTCAAACAGGAATATCTTTTTTGATTTTGAGTTTTTTTCAAAATGACGAAGGGAAAACTGTCTTAAATTTTTCCAAGAAATCTGCCATTTTTTTTGTATACGAAAATTTGGGACACCCTGTATTTATGCAGTATAAGTAATTCTGAAAGTTTCTTATTCTACATGCTATTAAATCAAAAACGTTCATTTCCATTCAAGTACATAATTATATTTAAATTGAATTATTAGTATTTTAAATTCATGACTTGAATCAAAAGCTTCTAGTTAATATTTTCGAAAATGAAATATTTTCATTTTAGCTCAAATAATGATTCCATCCTGTATCTTTTTCCTGAAACTAGAACTTAAAAACTTAAAAAACAATTATCTTAATGGAAAAAAATTGAACAAATTAGTCATCAAGATTTTCTACGTACAGTGTGTCCCAAATTCATAGGGGCACCCAGTTTTTTAGTCAAATTTTTAATGTTTTTCAACCAAACAAATCTTAATTTGCACAAGCTATTT
>JAPYZL010155572.1:0-10723 GCA_030522825.1 Platygaster orseoliae
TTGTTGGGAAAAATATTGTACAAAAGAGCATTTTTTAAGAATATGATTGCAAAACTGGCCTTCGGCTCGCTTGCAAACTTCATATTCGCTGAAAAAGCTCAATTCGCACTCGTTGATAATAATTATACTATTTCAGCGATTTCACGAGAATTTTTATATCAATTCAAAGGCATATTTCTCGTTTTTGTTTCACAGTTCTCGTTCTTTTGCATTGCATTATTGTCTGTAATAGCAATATCTGAGGGCTATCCAGCAGATCGCCAAAACCCCCAACAGGCCGAAGATAAAAAAAACGAAATGGAAAATAGTACAAGTTAGGGAAATCCAGAAATGCAGGATGCAAACGTGATTGAAAGTGAGCATCAGTTGGCAGCGAAAAAGTATTCGAGGAGTATTCTCAAAGTACTACACCTTCACCGAGTTAGATTATGTTTATCGATTAATTGTTTTTTTATAATCATATGTGGATACAGTTCAATAAATTTGCAAAATGAAATATATGGTTGTTCTTCATTTTTTCTGGACTCCACGTTACTTCATTTCATGAATTCTTCAGCCCTTCAAAAATCACATTTATCGTTTTTCCTGCCGGGAGCCATGTAAATTCATATTTCATTTTTTTCCAAGCACATTTCTGCATATTTTGAGTTATGTAAAGTGCTTCGTAAGATTCATGGCTCTATATTTGATTGAATTAAGGTCATAAAAATCGTCATCTCATGTCTATTGTACTTCAGGAGGCAATTTTTTTCAAGAAAATTCAGTTTCATCCAATCCGGGACCAGAGAGAGTGCTCATTTTTATCAAAGTCAATCTTTGACTCACTGTTATCATAATTCAGCAATAAAAAATGTGGTCGCCTGAGAAACTCACGAGATACGAATTTTTAACCTCATTATGGAGGCAATTTTTGCCAAGAAAATTCAGTTCTCTCCAATCCGGGACCAGAGAGAGTGCTGATTTTTTGCAAAGTCAAACTTTGACTTACTGTTATCATAATTCAGCAATAAAATTTGTGATATAGATAATCGCAACGTGGACCTCATGATAAAGCGGTACATCAACGTCTCATCATTTTCTGCATTAATAAACTTTTACTTCTCTTACATAATCAATAATGCACTGATTGCTGAAAACAAACATTATCATGAAATGTAAAAGCCATTAATTTAAGGGGAAGCGAGCGCCGGGATCGTGCTTCTCTCTCGCTCTGACGTGGTTCCCATTCTACCCATCTCTCTCGCACTCACTCGAAAGCCGGTGGCGCTCGCTTCCTTAATGATCAAAAATTCAAAACTGTGCTTGTTTTTATTATTATATTTCTATTTATATAGTTGGGTATCCAATTTTTTATCTCGTAGAATTTCGATATTTGATTAAAGGACTTTGCCGTTATAGATTTGTTTTTTGCAATGTCTATTTGAGTTCTAAAAGAGTTATTTATGAAATGTATATATTTAACTTTCCTGTTTTTGGAACTGACTTGTTTCATTTTTTAGTGATACTCAACATACCAGAATCCTACCTGGTGTGCGTTATTGTTATTGTGCTAATACAGTCGTCTCTATGGTTTTCTTTAATATATTGTACTCGAATATATTTCTGTTGTGATAAAAAGCGAAAAATTTTAAATTTTGAGAATAATTACTTAAAATACGCATAAATGTGTTTGGCAAAAAATGAAATATGAGTTTACATTGCCCCCGGCAGGAAAAACGAAAAATGTGAACTTTGAGGGGCTCTAACTGTATAATGGTATGTTTCAAAAATTCTGCAAAAATAGGATTTTGTTCTCCATATTATGGCCTACAAATCTACCAAGTTCCATGAATCTATATTAACCATAAAAAAAGTTATGAATTTTCACGTCAAGTTGGCTGAAAACACGTGTTATTTACATTCAAAATTTCAACGGCTCTGGGGCACGTGTTAGTATGAACCGATCACCTTCAAATTTTAGAATAAATTTTTTTTATTTATTTGAAAAGTTTTCAGAGGGGGAAATGTACAAAATTCCGACATCGCTAAAATAACGGACACTCTCATATAAATAGATATACTAGTTTATCGTACTCCGAAAACAAGCATCACATAATCCGGAACTTAGCTTAAAAAGCCATGCAGCTCAGAAAAACATCATTTTAAAAAAATAGAGTCAATAATGCGTATACTATTTAAGCATTTTTCAGTGCAGTAATATATTCTCCATCTTACACATGCATTCGTATTCTCTGTATTCACTGTGTTTATGATATTTTCGCAATGAAATCAAAGTGCAATCGAAATGCAATCAAAATGGAATCGAGTTCGATTTCTTTTCGATTGCAATTCGATTTCAACTACCTTGCTAGAGTTATAAGAATTTTTATTTTAAAAACTTTTTTTATAAATTAGTGATCTTCTATGAAAACTTAATTTTCTTTATAAAATTGTATTTTTTGCGAAAATTATTACAGAGATTTTTTTCCATAAATTTTTGTTTTATAACAAATTTCTTGAAGTATAAATGTATAAAAAAAATTATAGAAACTAACGATTCATAAGATTGGAAACTTTTTTACAAAAATATCAAATTTTGTATAAAATAAACGCAGCTCAAACATTTTTTAATATAAAATTAATAATTTTTAATAAAATTGTTGTTTTTTTAAAAAAAAATTGTTTCTAAAGTTTTTATAAGATTACTTAGTAAGAAATTTCTTATTATTATAAGAATTTTGCCATTTTTTATAAAAATCGGAATCACACCAGGTTGAATATATTGGAAATAAAATATATCAGTGTTGGATGTCCATCATTTTACTTGTCAAACCCATGGGAATTTTATTTCTCTCATTTCATTACGCGAGAAAATTTAGAAAAAACGCTGATAATTATTGTTGTTTTCCTGATACATATCATGTTGTAGATAGCTTGAAAAATAATTCACAAATTATGAAATTACTATCATTTCGATAGCTCTTTCTCTATAAATCTTGGATATTATTGCTTCTTTAACTCCCAGCGAAAAGCTTTTACTGTGTCAAAATTTAAAAAAAAATCACAAATGGCTACAAAGTTTTCGATATTTTTAATCATCAAATAAATCACCTTTACAGAAACTTACACAAGATTTAACAACACTTAACGCTATAACTGCTTATATTTTCTTAACAAATTTTATAGGGTAACAGTTGAAAAATCCCATTTCATCTTATCTTGTGAGTTTTGAAATGAACTTTTTATATCCTACAAAGTTGCTCAATGTATTCCTTCATCGGTACAATATTCTTCTATAACTTAGAAAATAAAAAAATTCTTACGAGTTCTGCACTTATTTCGACTGTTGAATATACAGCTTTATGTTGTCAGCTAATGATATCCTGTAGAATCGCAGAAACTTAAGGATACATATTAATTGTTTATGTGAAATGAACTACAAACGTGCACGTATGAAAATTATTGTCCAGAACGTGTGCAATTTTACGAGCGCTTGAGACATTAAAAATGAGCAGAATCTAATACAAAAAAAAATGAGTTATTCATGTACAAAAAATTGTAAACGAATTCCTGATTTATTTGTACCAGAAATTGTAATAATGCGGAGCCCACAATTCGGTATTGAGATGATGGGAACTGTGGAAAGAATTAGGATGACCTCCACCTGGCCCGTACGGCTGCTCATGAACGCCATCAACGCTTGGGTACATAAAATGTTGAGGCATTGCGTTGATAGGCACACATTGCTGTAACAGTAGCGATCACAACGTTTGACATTCAGTTTATAATTAGCAAATCGAGAATTCTTCGATGACTTTTTTGGCTTTTTCAACCTAATTAAATTATTTATCGATACGTTTATTTAAATAAAACAAATAAACTTATGCTCTCTAGATTTGAATTTAATTAAGGTAATGCTTACTTATTTTATTACTAAATGCTATATACTATAACTTTTTTAAATTTTGACGTGAAAAATAATTCATCCTTCCTTATTTCAGAAAGAGTTTGAACACCTAAAACTGCTTAATTGACTCACTTGGTCCTGCTGATAACATCCATTGACTGCCTCCACCGCGACTGTTTGCGATGGTTGATAAATGACTTGATACAGTTCTGGTTGCCGAGTGAAAGCATTGTTTATGCGGACATTGTCCGGTTCTGGTTGCAAAGCACTGGACGCCATCGTAATGTGGTCTTGAAAAAAGGGATGAGCCAGATTATTGGCCATCTGCCCTTCTTGATGCGTCCTCAGCTGATTCGCAATTTGCAATTCCTGCATCCGATGTTGCAACATCAGCAGAGAATGATGATTTTGTTGCAAGTTCTGTACAACATACAAATAAATTATCATTGATAAAAAGTAGTTTTAAATTTACTCATGCACCTTTGTCGTTGTTACAGCATTTCGATAAAATTTCGAGCTGTGACTTACCAAGCTATGATCGTTGTTAAAGTCACCATGTATTAGTGGATCTACGGAAAAGCTGTAGTGTTGGTTTGACTGTTGATAAATTTCTGTTGACAATGAATTATTCGCTGCCATGCCGGTGAAATTTATATTCACAGGATGTGGACGAGTAGGCAAACTTTGCCAATGGGATTGCTGCTGCAACTGTTGCTGGAGACTGGACCATTGCTTATAAAAAACAAACAAAAATAGAATCAGTATCAGAAAGAAGCCGTGTATATTGAAATATCCGTTAGGCAATCAAATTCATTCATATAGTATGGTGCCAATATGAATACACTGTTAAAAATTTTTGTCTTAAATTTAAGAAAAATTGTGTAACGCCCATTACACATACCCTGTATTAATAATGCACAAAAAGTATACAAAATATATATGCGCTTATAAAACTTTAATATATGAGTGTCTTAAATTTAAAACATCATGTGTGTTTGAAATTGCACATGAAATAAATACATTCTTACATTAAACCTGTGCCATCAATTTAATTCATAATTGTGAATTAAATTTAATATATTGATGTATTGGAATCATACAAAAATATTTGAATTAAATTTACTTCTACATTCATTTTATGCAAGTAACTGAGACTGAATTTTTTTTTAGATACTAGTTGCATGAAATCTAAGACAAATTTTAAATGCTGTGTGTGCAAAGTGTATAAAAATCAAGTAGGTGTCTCTAGGTAATACACATTAAATAGAAGTGTATTTTATTCATGTTTCAAATATCTAGTTTATAAAATTGCAGGTACATTTTTATACATCAATTATAGAAAGTGCATTAAACTCAAGTAGGTGTCTCTAAATTCTACATTTTTCAAACATGTTTACCTAATGTACGTTTCATATACCTGGCTTATGAAATATCAAGTACATTTTTATACATTTTGAATAGAAAGTGAATGGAACTTAAGAAAATTTTTAACAGTGTAGTCATGCATGTGAAATAAAAAATTGACATAAAAAAAGTCTTGGCTCCCGTGGAGAATGTTTTATTTTAATTTTTGATTAAAATAAACTACTGACTGATTTATTTTTACATAAATTATTATGTATATTCATGCCTTGTTTGAAAAAAATTTTATTTCACGACACAGAAGAATATTTTTGTAATTTTTATTTATGAAAAATTATTATTTTTTGGTTAAATATTTTTTGATTTAGAAGTACACATTTGGAATAAGGGCACAGTCAAGTGAAAAAATTTAATATGTAGAAAAGTAGAATTTTTCACAGGAGCCTATAATTTTTTAATGTTTATTTGTATACATATTGGGGTGTCTGTTATTTTAGTGACGTCGGAATTTTTTCGATCCCCCCCTCTGAAAACATTTTCAATAAACAAAAAAAAAATTGTTATAAAATTTGAAGGTGATTTTTTCATATTAACACGTGCCCCAGAGCCGTTGCAATTTGAAATGTAAATAACACGTGTTTTCAGCCAACTTGACGTGAAAATTCATACCTTCTTTTCTGGTCAACATAGATTCATGAAACTTGGTAGATTTGTAGGTCATAATATATAGAAAAATATTCTTGGAGAAAATTGCCTCCTGAAGTACAATAAACATGAGATGACGATTTTTATGACCATAAATCAATCAAATATGGAGCCATGAATCTTACGAAGCACTTTGCATAACCCAAAATATGCAGAAATGTACTTGGCAAAAAATGAAATATGAATTTACATGGCTCCCGGCAGGAAAAACGAAAAATGTGAACTTTGAAGGACTCTAACTGTATGACGGTATGTTTCAAAAACTCTGCAAAAATAGGGTTTTCTTCTCCATATTATGACCAACAAATCTACAAAGTTTCATGAATCTATGTTGACCAGAAAAAAAGTTATGAAGTTTCGCGTGAAGTTGGCTGAAAACACGTGTTATTTACATTTAAAACTTCAACGGCTCTGGGGCACGTGTTAGTATGAACCGATCACCTTCAAATTTTAGAATAAATTTTTTTAATTTATTTTAAAAGTTTTCAGAGGGGGGGGGGGACGGAAAAATTCCGACATCGCTAAAATAACGGACACCCTAATACATATGCGTTGTTTGATCAAAAATAATTTTATGTTAGATAAATAAAAAATATGTTTTGTAATTTTTCTGCAAAAAAAAAAAGAAATATGCAATTGAATTTTTCTTTATTTATAAATGCACATAAGGAATGTTCAAAAGAGCACATAGGTAAGTGAAAAATAGTTGAATACTAGAAAAAAAGAAACATTTTCCACTGAAGTCTAGAATTTTTTGATATCATTTTCTAATTTTTTTATACATTATAGCTTTGCACGTAATTTTTCAATTTGCAATAACAATTAAACTACGATCAAATAAACGATAGAAGTGTTACATTCTTCTTGAGGCGAATAATCTTTAAAATTTTGTTGTATATTCTGATAATTTTCATGGATTTCTATAATTTTCGTACATTACTGCTTAAGCTTAAAGCTTAAAGCAATACGAGGGGCGCCCCTCGTATTGCTTTCTCTTTCTCAGTTGCTCCTCAACGAAAATTTCCACCACGCCCGCGATGCGAATTCTATTTTTTGTCACGAGACATGAAAAATGAGACTTTTACGGAACAATGACATTGTAAATAATTTTTAGAAATGGTATTTACCCGAACGGAGGTGGGGCGAACGACGGGAGGTTTCGGGGGGCTTGCCCCCGATGGGGTCCAGGGGCAGAGCCCTGGTGGGGGTAGGAGGGCGAAGCCCCCCGTATAAGTGCAAAATTTAGTTAAAAAAAAAGAAATAAATGTACAATAAACAAAAATTAAAAAAAAAGAATAATGAATTAAGTAGAATAAATAATAATTATTAATATAATAAGGAAATATTATACGAAAATATAATATATATATATATATATATAAAATAATAAATCAAAAAATAATTTTAAAAAATAAATGAAATAATCAATTCATAATTATAAATAATGAATAAATAAATAAATCTTTAAATAAATAGAAGAATATATCAATAATAACGAATTAATATAATAATATTTATAATAATATTATTAATAATAAATAGAAATGTAATAATAAAATGAATAATAATAGTAATAAATTATTGAATTAAAAAATTACAAATAAATCAATAACAAATAAATAAATCAATAATAAATAAATTATTATTATTATTAAGTAATAAAAAAGTAATCAATAAATAATAGGAAATAAAATGAATAAATTAATTATTTAGTAAATAAAAGGATATAATAATAATAATAAATTATTATAATTATATTTGTAATAATATTATCGATAATAAGTAATAATATAATAATATAATAATCAATCATAATAATCAATTATTAAATCAATAAAAAATAAGTAAATCAATAATAAAACAATCAGTAACAAATAAATTAATAATCAATCAATCAACAATAACAAATAAATAAATCAGTTATAAATCAATAAAAAATAATAAATTGACTTTGTAAATTTAATTTTTATAGTTTAATTATTAAAAATATTACATAATATATTATTTTAATAAATAAATATAATAAAATATAATACAATACGAAAATAACCATAATTATCATGTAATATAAATTATTTATTTATTATTATTTATATTATAAATCTATTTATTATAATTATCTTATAATTATTTTATAATACAATTCATTTTTAATTATAATTATTTACATAATAAAATTTAATATAAAATAAAATATAAAAATAAAATAATAATAAACCCATAATAAATATAAATGAAATACAATAAATGTTGTGTATATAATAAATGTGATTAGTTATTTTTCTGAGACCGCTTCTTTAATATTTGTAACTATGTTGAAGAATTCACATGCGACAGCTCGAAATTTCCATTCCCTTTTAAACAGTGTCATTAGTTTGCATGCGTGTATGTCACACACACTGACGTCATGTATATTTTACGATCTCGCAAAATTTTCTCGAGTGATGGAATCACGAAAATAAACTACAAAGGACGCGCCGATGCGGTAGTATTCAATAAACATCAAAGAACGCGCCGAAGCGGTCGTATTCTTCGCAGTCAACAGATGAAAAAGAGAAAGGCGTGTGTAAAGTAGATGGCCGTACGTAAAGTGGAATTTTTCGTTTGTGTTCTTGAAACAGTTACGAAAAACGCAACTTCACGTACACAAAACACTACCGAAAAGGCTCATTTTTCATGTTCCAGTGACAAAATGAACATTTTCGTAATCGGGATTGACGATAGCTCACGATTGCGAACAATATTTTTCATCACAATAGCCTCAAAGTCACGTCAAAATGTCTGGTTTGAGGTTAGAGTGATGAAAATGAATTTTTTTATCATTTGACAGTTTATAGAACGATAATTATTTTTTCATAGTGTATAGCCCCTACTTGTGTACTTTAAGAAAAAAAAATAAACCAAGTTTAATAAATCTGTCGGAAAATATTTCGAGTTGAATGATATTGTAAATGAAAATTATCGAGTTGATAAATCGAGTTGAATGATATTAAAAATGGAAATATTATAAAGTTTTCTCAAGTGGGCCACCTAAAATAGACTTTTGAGTTTTTTTCATTACTCTTGACGTTTTTTTATAGTTAATAAGGTACTTAAATAAGTCATCAAAGCGTTTTTATAAATAAAAATTTTTTTCTAAAGTTATGCAATGACAAAGATTTTTACTTATTTTTCTTCATGTTTTAATATTTCGGCAACCACTCCATGAAATTGAACGATGTTTTTTTCTTCACAGTAGGAAAATGAATAATGAACAAAGTGACACCGAATGTGATACTGTAATTTTTTTTTTTTTTCAAAAATGCTATTTGTTTCAGACAATTTAGATTTGTTGCACTTTCGCTAGCAAATTAAAAAAGAATGTTTAATACAATCGATGCAGATAACATTTTTCTATTCGAAGCAAAAAAAATGTTAGTACCATTCATTAATATATTAATTGAAATAGTGATATTGCCGAGTACGTTAAATTGCTTTTGTGATTTGGAATCGTGATTCTGATTTTTTTTTTTTTTTTTTTTTGTGTATTTCGTTTTCCGCAATCGTTCTGTACGCAAAATGGATTTGACTGAAACACTTTGATGCACATTTGCACAATGTTTTTGCCGTTGATATTTGAAAATTGCAAGAACTGGACAATTGACGCTTGAAACGCATAGAAGTATTGTCTATAAGTCAAAGAAGCGGGGATGACAAATTTTACTTTGAAAATCATATTTTCAAAAATATGGAGATATTGGGAATCAAAAAGTAAATTGGTTTGCCAATAAAGGTTTTTCGTTTATTGCCAGTTTTTATGCAAAAAAAAAGTTACGGTAGGTGAAAATGTTATAAACATTCTTATTCTTCTAGCTTTGGTGGCCAATATTTTACGTTTTAAATGAACCACGAAAAATATGCAGCTACAGTTATGCTCAGGAGTGCTAGAAGTTTTTTTTCAGCGGTATGTTGCTCGGTTCGAAATTTATAATAGATTCGACAAGTTGAACTCAAAAGCGCCAGGCGCTTGACGTGATTTCGGCTTATTTCTAGAACAACGGCGTTGACAGTACAGTACGATTGCGAAAAACAAAAAACAAAAAAACAAAAATATTAGAATAACGATTCCAAATGACAGAAGTAATTCAACATACATACACGGCAACATCAATGTTCTAAATATGTAGACGGCCGAACAATCCAATGTAAAGTTTCTTCTGATGATATTTATTTTGTTGTACAGCAATTCATCAAACGTAAATGCAGCAAAAGAGATATCTTCATTTTAATCTTATTTCATACCTATGCGCGCTCGGACTAAAACGGTCATAATTTTTACATTTATGAATTGTACTAACATTTTCTTTTGCTTCGAATAGAAAAATGTTTTCCGCATCGATTGTATAAAAATGTTTGTAAATTTCATAGATGAAGTGAAAAAAATCTTAATTGTTTGATACAAATAGCTATTTTTTTAAATAAAAAAAAATTTCTTGCAGGTAGAGAAATGATTCGGTAACAGCAACCATTGATTTCGTAAAATATGGACCAACCCAATGTTTTGAGTAGTACAACCAAAACCTTAGGTATGATAATCAAATTATTATCTATTGAAACCTGAGTGTTAGTCATAAAAATTGAGCATTAGTTGTTATAATAGGAGCTCTGGTTGTCATAACCAAAGTTTATATTATAGTATACCCAAAACTTTGATGGTTCCACATTTTACTAAATCAATGGTTGCTGTTACCAAACCATTTATTTCTGTGTGAAACACGTTTGGTCTCACTT
>JAPYZL010155618.1:0-14981 GCA_030522825.1 Platygaster orseoliae
TATAAAACTTTCGGGTAGTTGCGTATCGGCACTGGTCTGGAACTACAAGTTATAATAAATCCACACACTTCAGCATCTACTTAAAAACAAGCTTATGGAGTAAGCTTTCTGTCGCAGTAAACGGTTGAGACCTACGTCAATTTTAAGTACCTAAAATGGTGATGGCCGTCATTACCCCATGGCCGTCGTTAACCCACTTTCCCCTGATTATATTTTAATACGTTATAAATGATTTTTCCTTTTGAGATTGAACCTTTTTTTTCAATTATAACCAATGAAAAGTTGGAGCAATGTTTAAATTCAAAATTGGTAGGTTAATAAATTTTATTGTTTTTGAACTCAAAAAGATGAATTTTTTAATTAATATGAAAATATGCTATTTATGGGAAATAGGGAATTTGTGATGTTAATAATTTTAAGTTGAAATCCAGATTTAGATGGAAAGAAAATTAGATGAAATAAAATTTCGATTAATGAAATTTCTGCGATTCCATTGTAGAATGACCAAGTTTTGGGCAGTTTCTAGAAACTGTACTGTCTGAAAAATAATTTGTTTATTCTTCTCTTCAAAACTTGAATTGTTCCGAGGTTTTGAGTTCTTTTTATACGCTTATATTTTGATATATTATTGAGGTTTTCTCCTTTTGAGATAATTATTTTTTTTCAATTATAACCAATGAAAAGTTGGAGCAATGTTTAAATTCAAATTTGGTAGGTTGATGAATTTTATTGTTTTTGAACTTAATAAGGTGAATATTCAAATTAATATGAAACTGCACTATTTGGAAAATAGAGAATTAGTGGTGTTAATGATCTAAAGTTGAAATCTAGATGTAGATGGAACGAAAATTTCAATTTCGAGGTTTCTAATAAAATACACAATAAAAAATTAGGTACAGAATAAAAAAACTGAAATGAATATATCAATTTGAAGTGATTCATTATGCGAAAACGTGAATCGACAAATGAAATGATAAATAAATCATATGTTTATATTAACATTCAGATATTTCAAAAAGTTATCATATTTGAAGTGAAGTACTCAGAATTCCAGATTAAGATAAAATTAAAATTTCGATATTAATATTCCTTATAAAATACAGAATAAAAAATTTAATTTATTTAAAAAAGTTTATTACATTGTAATAAAATTTTATCAAATTATATCATAAATTAATTATATTATTTAAATTGAATTAAATTAAAATTAAGTACAGAATGAAAAAATTGAAATGAGTATATCCATTTGAAGCCATTCATGATGCAAGAACGTAGATTAACAAATGAAATGATAAATAAATCACATCATGTTTATGTTAAAGTTCAGACATTTCAAAAAGTTATACTTAAAATGAGATACTCTAAATTTCAATAGTTTCCTTGCAGATCAAATACTTAACTAATTTTTCGGATACCGTAGAAAATCAAACAGAAAATTAGCATTTCTAAACTACATCATCTAAAAATTTGAAAATAATAAGGTATCGCAAAAATAAAATTTTTAATTTACGGATGGAGTTCATAAAAATCATTACAAAAAATGTAGCTCAAACTTATGCGAAATTGACGATATAGTTATTCAAAACTTTAATTGAATGACAAAGTCATTTTATTAAGAAATGAAAATTTTGAATTTAAAAATTAAAATAATATTATAAAGTATTATAAAACATTATCATAAAAATTAAAATAATATATTCAAAGCATTTATTGTAAATTCATTACAGTTTCATTGTTTAAACAAATTATACAATAGTAAAAAACTACATAATAATGCTTAACTTTATTGTATTAAAAATTTTATGTTTAAACTTTCTGAATATATAACTACACATCACCTCAACCCTCCCCGAATAAAATTTCTGGCTACATCAACATAATAAAGACAGAAGGACCAAAAATACACTACCATACAAAAGTATAAGGACACATCATAAAAAAAATCTATTGTTTGAGTTTGCTATTGTTTTTTATTGTGTTCAACAGAATTTTATGGTTAAGTCTTGTATATATTTTTCCATGATTAACATACATTTGCAAAAAATTAGCTAATTATTATTAGCCAAAATGATTGAATTATTAAGGAACCAAAAATTTTTATTTTTAAGTAGCATCATTTTTGCTCTGTAAAATAGATAAATTATTTTTTCTTATGAAAAATTTATTTATATTGATTGATATTTATTGAACTGATTCTTCTAATATATTTGAAGAAATAAGTGCATACATTATTCGGTATTTTCAAATATTTTCATACAAAGTTTGCATGTAATGAACATACGTACAATCATAACAAAATAGTATATTATCTAGTTTTTACACAATATTTAATCATCAAATGCTGTTTAACGCAATAAAAAAACAATCGCAAACCTAAAAAATATATTTTTTCGAACTGCAATTCGTAAAATCCAACATAATGATAACCGAACTCGATGATTTCCAGAATCACAACTTTCTCGTGAAAATTTTCCAAACGAAAAACTGCGGAGTCAGCTTTTATCGGACTCGGGTGAAATTATATTTTTTGTCGTCAGAACACGTTCTCGCGTCCTGGACTTTCACATCCCCAGGGTATTTAAAGACTCTTTCGTCCACCTTTCGCGGGGAGGACGAGTAATCCTCGTTGCGCGCACACACCCACACACACTCAAGACCGAAAACCGCGATCAAGTAGGATTACCGTGAGCAGCAACGTTCTTCTTCATTCCTGTTTCTTTTTTTTTTCTTTTCGTCATGCCTCGTCTTTGTCTTACGTGTACGGACAAATGTACACACGCATTTTTTTCTGGAGCCGTACGTGCACAACGGCAATGGCCGTTATCTCGAAAACCAGGCTGGGATGAGAATATTTGTCGCGGGTTTCGGGCAAGGATTTTATTTTTATGACCCAAGGAAATAGATTGCATTATCTCAAGAATGAAAGGGTTGGTTTTTCAAATTGATTTTAGGAGTGTTGGATCAGTTTTTGAGGGAATCAGATTGATCTTTTGGAGAACGATGAGGGCTTAGCAATTTCAGAAGAACAGAACTTTGGAAGATTGAGGTACGAATTTTCTGTCCAGCAAGTTCCAAGAGCCATTTTATCAGTTCAGAATTTTGCAATAATTGGAAAATCCCAAAAATATCATACTGTTTTTATTTATACAACTGCCATTCAGTGTATTTATTTAGATTTGTGTATTGTAACTTAATTTAATCAATATCGAATCATATTGATTTCGAATAAAATTTAGAAATAAGAGCACGAGCTTTAAAAACTGATACTTTTAATGAATAAGCAACTTAAATATTGTCAAATTTCGTATCAATTTTAAGTCAAGAAAAAAATAACGATCCAAACAAAGATTTTTCCAATTCTTCGCATACAATATTATTACATATTAGTATAATATTTTATTTATATAAATAATAATTAGTATTATAAATATTATAAAAATTCTACAATGTTACAAATGTTGAAATTCAAATAAACTATTATATATTTGAAATTCCTCCAGTAATTATTAACATCGAAATTTGAAAAACGAGGAAATGCAATACAATTATGATAGACATATGAAAATATTTTTTCAACTTCTTTCTTTTCTCCGAAAATTCAGAATGCTTTTGTCGAAATTTTTTGATATTGATTATAAATAATTCGAAAAAATTTGTCCAAATTACTTAATTATTAGTATCAATCATCAGAGTTCCATAAATTTTCAACATACAATCTATAATTTTTCGAAGTATTTCACGAAACTTGAAATAAATTATATAAAAATTATAAATTCTTAAATAAATAATCACCAAACTATTTAGATCAAAAATGTAATATTCAAGGCAAAAGTGTTATAAGTGTAATTATTGTAAAAAAACTTCAACGAAAATCAACCCCGATTTTCACTTGAAAATTAAGAATGTACAAATCAATAAATAATCTTGTGTCACAGGTCTACACAATGGTTAACGATGCATCTTATTCACCAAGGCAAAGCCATTGATCTCTGCACACCTGCAATAGTCGTGAATTTATCACATTCATAAATTCTACACTTGATTCGCTCAAAAAACTTTATGAAACAATCTAACTACCATTTATAACTTTATAAAGCTCTATTTCGAATGAAGAAACCGAGCATTATCATTAAAAATGTAAGGAATTATAAACACTTGTCACATCTAAAAAAAAAATATTTTTTATTTATATTTTTTCATAATGATTCCTCTCTATACATCATTTCAATCATTAAATCACGATAATAAATAATAAAATTATTTTCTTGCACATATGTATATCGTTTCTTTCATATTCTTTAAGTTTTCGACCATTAGTTTTTCAGTCCTGTTCAAGCATTAATTTACAATTTATTAATTAAATTTTCAAAGATTAAATCATATTATATAACAAAACATCCTTTTTCATGATTCAATGTTTTCAAGTTAATCAAAATTTTTTCTTTGTTTAAAATAATTAAGTTTAGAATCCAACCAATAAACGAATTTTACACTTAGAAAAAAATTCTTCAGTTTCATTTTTCCCAACTGAATTTTAGTTGGAATAAGCATAATTGTAAATGTCAATCAAAATTGCTTCTACTGAAAATGAAGTTGACACTGTTGAATAAGTAATTTTTCAATCACAGCCATTTCAGATTTAACATAACAACAAAGGATATTTTTGATTAACAAAACTAAATATCTCAGTTTCACAATTTCCAACTTCTTTTCCAGTAAGAATGATTAAATTTCAGCAGCAGCTATAACGCTAACGGAATTTTTCAATTGAAGCAAACGAGAATTTCCGTCACGGTCAAATTTTTCGTTTCTTAATTAAAAAAATGCAAATGAGAGTGAAACGATACGTTTTCAAAATTTGAAAACCCTTTATCAACAGATTATTCTCATGTCAAAACATTTCAAAAACATATTTTCCAAAACCAAACAACCCTTATCGTGCACGAAAAATCATTCGACTTGCAATAAATGCTCATTAAATTAATTATTAATTATGATAATACACGTAATAAGACGCAGAACGGCGTAATGGTGGTCCTCGACGTAAGAATATATCTCAAGATGCCGTCGGGCCGCGGGGTGGCGCGAAGGGGGTGGACCCTCGCGTATTTTTATCAATATCTCGCGAGCCGCGTTTGCGCACACGTTCATCCCTTCCGCCGAAAAAGCACCCCCGAGCACCCTCATGCATACGAATACAGGCGCATACACGGGCACGCATACTTTTTCAAGGGTGGACTTACAAGGACCTCCACAGACCCCCTCCCCTCCCCCGCGTTCACCCCCGGGACAAAATGGAGACCGCTTGTACTTTGCTCGCCACTGCTAAGTGCGGCATCATTTTCTTCATTTTTTCCCATCCCTTGAGATAATTTTTCACATTTACTTCTCACAAACAAGGATTTGAACCGAAGATATTGAATTTGAACCGAAGATATGAACATTTAATTATTGTTCTTTGATGTGTGGATGAGTTTTTTTGCACAAGCTTTTTTTGCACGTTTTAAATTAAAAATTTGTGTATTAAATCTCGAAATAATTGAAATTTCGAGGTGGGAAATTAGACGTTTGGAATTTTTTATTGGAATTAGTGAGTAAGATGACTTCAACAAATTCAACGCATTTTATTATTAGATATTCGGAAGTGGTGAAATTTCTGAGGCATATAATATGGAAATATTGAATTTAAGGCTGAATTTTTCAGTGAAAGAATGTTGGATTTTCGCTCGTCTGAATTAAAGATTTCTGATTTGAACTCATTATATAACAACTTGAAGGTTTTCCTTTATTTTGTAAAAAAAGAAACTCCAATCACATTTGGGAATTTTAAATTTTTATTGCAATACTCCAGCTTTTTCAGACTCATTTCTTCAAAATTCTAAATTTTCCTCAACTCAAGAAATTTTAACTAGAAGTTTTTTTTTTATTCGCAACTTTCGTCACAACGAAAAATTTTCATGATTCTCCTTACATTTTTCGAAATTCAGAAATTCAGAAACTACATTTTATATGAAAATTAATTACCTTAAAGAGTTATTGTTCTCAAGTTTTTGATACGAACTTATAAGTTAATTTTTTTATATACTTTGAAGTTGCATAAGTTTGAAAATTAATTTATTATAAATTTCTTTTATGTTTTCAAATAAATTTATGTTTATAAATTTCTTTTGTGTTTTTCTCTTTAGGAAAATGTTATAAATTTTTTTTGCAAAAATTGGGATTTTGAGTTTCTGGCAAAGTATTCGTTTGTAGATTTGGAATACCAAATTTCGACGTTTTTGAATTAAGGATGTTCAAATTCAAACTCTTGATATAACAATTCAAAGGTTGCCCTTTATTTCATCAAAAAATGAACGTACGTCTTGCATTCAGAAATTTTTATTTTCATTTCGAATCTCAAGCTTCTAAAAAATCCTTGTTTCAAACTTCAGATTATCTTTTAACGGAAGGAAATTTCCCATATTGAAATATGCAGTGAATATTTTCTTCAGAGTTTTCCCACAGTCCAAAATTTTTATAATTTGCCTCAATATCTGAAAGTTTCAAAATTTATAAATTCAAGAACGATCGCATACGAAAATTTAAAAAGCAAGTTTTCATTTCGACTTTTAAGGTTCAATATTTCGATGTGCTTTAATTCATACTTGGAAGGTGCATAAGTTTTAAGTTTCATCATTTACAAATTTCTCGAACTTGGCGATTGCTCACTACTGCTACTTACATAATTTTTTTTTTTCACTTTCGTCTATCTTTATGGAAAATTTTTCACATTTTTTTGCAAATAATAATATTTCAAGCGTCTAAGAAAGTTTTGGTTGATAAATTTGAGATGTCAGATTTAAAGTTTTTTGGATTTAGGATTCCCAAATTTTAATTCAAGACAAAACCTAATATAAAAATTATCATATACTAAATTTATGTTTGAATCTCCGCCTTTTTGAAATTAAAAGTTTCAAATAAAGAAACTTTAAATTATTTATATTTTAAACAGCATTTTTCTTCACAAGACTTGACATAATGACATAATTCTATGAATCCAATTTGTCCAGACAACTAAATATCAGCTAACTTTTTTTTTAACTTAATACAACTGAATACTAAATACAACTAAGTACCAACAAACTAAATTCCAAAAACCTGATATTTTCTTCAAATTCAAAGGTTTCCAAACTGAAAATATTACTAATAGTATATATATAAAAATTTTCCTTCTTCCCGATTTCAATCTAAAATCCACAGCGTTTCATAATTTTACTCTTTAAAGTTTGTAACTAAATTTTTTACAATTAAGAAATTCCTTCATATCAAATCTAACAGAGACATTTTTTGCAAGCAACGTAAATTATTTTCAATTATTTAAGCACTTAATTTTTTAAAAGTGAAAAATTCGGAAAAAAAGATTAGTTAATCCTTCACTCCGGTATTAATGAAACCACACAGAGAGAAATTATTGGTTACAGCAACTAATCATTCAGTAAAATATGAGCCTACCAAAGTTTTGCATAGTAGAACCAAAACCTTAGATATGATAACTAAATAACTAATTATTGCAACCTAGTATCTGTCATAAAAATTGAGCATTAGTTGCTGTAACAGAATTTTTAGTTGTCCATATTTTACTAAATCAATGGTTGCTACAACCTAACCATTAAGCTCTGTGTAACTTTCCAATTTCAATCTAAATTCGACAGCATTTCATAATTGTACCCTTCAAAATTTGTAACTCTAATCTTTTTGTCATTAAAAACTTCCTTCATATCAAATCCAACAGAGACATTTTTTGTAAGACTTTGTGTAAACTATTTTCAATTATTTAAGCACTCCATTTTGTAAAGGGAAAAAATTCGGAGAAAAAAGTTAGTTAATCCGCATTTCTTACATGACAATAACGCCGAGTAAAGTGGGACGTTATTTCGTTTTAAAATACAGAGCCCGGAGTATCAAGTAGATCGTTTTCTCGGGGTTTCCTGCTCGTATTTTCCCTCGTTTCATCTCTCGCGCCCTGGATAGATATTATTTTCAACGCCGTGGAAAAAGGGAGTCGGGTCGCGCGAGGTAGATAGCCGTGGGGGTGGTCCGGGGTGAGATGTAGTCTGCTCTAGTGTTTTGCAACGCGAGATACCCTCCATTACACCATAACGTTTGTACCTACGGCGCTCGGCGAAAAGCGAAAAAATCGACGATTTTCAGGTGGAAAATGTCGGCGGGAATTGTAATCACGAATTTCGTTTGGCGAACGCGAAAACTCGCACGTTTTCATGAGAATCTATTTCAGTGTTTGGGTATGAAACGGGGGTTTTAGAGGTGAATTGAGGCATTAAGATAAAGATGACTACACCCACTACACCGATCAGCAGAGGTGTAGACAGAATAGATTTTCGAGAGAGGTTTAGTAATAAAATATATTTGCCTGAAGATTTTATCAATTTCAATAATTGACGATCTGGTTTCAAGAGAG
Organism: Platygaster orseoliae; assembly: GCA_030522825.1. NCBI lineage: Eukaryota > Metazoa > Arthropoda > Insecta > Hymenoptera > Platygastridae > Platygaster > Platygaster orseoliae. The sequence continues at coordinate 8,459 of JAPYZL010155618.1, forward strand.
CAATTTATCAATTTTTTCGAATTTCAGGAATTTTTAGGTTATATAACTCATGCGATGTTTTAGAGTTGCGCATTTGCCATTTTTGTCATTTTTCATTGATCTGTTTCATTCATAAAATCAGATTTTTGTGATTTTGAATTCATTGTCGTTTGAATTCTTGTATTTTAATTTCCTACACTTTTGGAGTTTTTCATATTTTTTCAATATTGATTGATCTTGAAGGAGTTTCTGGTTTTATATTGGATTTTCAGAGTTTTCATCAATCAATGTATACAGGGTGTACCAAGAGCCCCGTACCAAAAAGAAATTCAATATTCCTTTTTGAATTTCAAGTCGAAAAGTCCTTTGCCACTTTTTACAAAACTCAAAATCAAAAAAGTTATTCAAGTTTGAACCAAACTCTAACCGAATTTTTTTCATATTTTTCAGAGTCGAAAAGTCCTTCACCAATTTTCATAAAACTCAAAACCAAAAAAGATATTCAAGTTTGAAATCTAAGAAATCTGATTAGTTGAAACTTCTAACTCGAATATCTTTTATGATTTTGAGTTTTACGAAAAGTCGCAAAGGATTTTTCGACTCAGAAAAATATGAAGAAAATGTGAGTAAATTTTGGTATGTGGTATTTACCACTACACTTCGTAAGAGCGAGTTTCTTGTTTGAATTTCAAACTTGAATAACTTTTTGATTTTAAGTTTTGCAAAAAGAAGCAAAAGACTTTTCGACTTGAAATTCAAAAAGGAATATTAAATTTCTTTTTGGTACAAGGGTTTTGGTACACCCTGTATATTTCAAAAATTCGATGCTCTTGGTATCAAAGTTTTAACAAAATTTTCTATTTTTTAAGATTTTTGAGGAAATTATACACAAATTTCTAGTATTTTAGAGATTTTCAGAATTCGCTCATTTTTTTTTTTATTTTACGAAAATTTGGTCTATATTCCAATATTTCTATAGATTTCATTTGATGCTATAAAATTTATAGTTTCGGAGATTTTGAGTATTTAAATAGATCGTGTAGAAAACAGGATCTTTTATACATATTTATAGTATTTCAAGTATTTTTCGTATTTTCTAAGCATTCATACAGTTTTAATTATTTTCTGTAAATTTTTTGGATTTCTAAATTTCTATAGATATTTTTGTAATTCAATTCTCCAGGATTCAAATATATTAAAATTTTAAGGACTTTTGTAGGTGTTAATTTTTTTATTATTTACTGCATTTTAACAGTTTTTAATATTTTTATTTTCCTTGTTCTTCTACACAAACATTTACAAAAAAAAGTTCTATAAATATAAAAAAAAAAATTCTCCCGAAACCAGAATTTTTGTTGTTTTTGAGTTAGTGAAATTTAGAATTACAAATTTCTTTCACTTTTAGAAATTGCATAAAATTGTATTTTATGACCTATAAATTTCAGAAAATACTTTTTGGATAATTTTTAATCGTTTTTATGATAATTAATTATTATTTGAATTGATAATTTCATTTCTATTATCACTATGCTTTTTTTATTAAGTGTATATTTATGATTTATTACTTATTTTTATCCCTTTTTTTTATTTTTACACGAGAAAATCATTATTTTTATTCAAATTTCGGTCAGGATTTGAATTTCTAAGACCCCCCTGAATTCCTGATATTTTGTTTTTTTATAATTTTAGGATAATCATATAAATTCTGTTAGATTTGATCGTCATTTTGCAACAGCTGAAATTTAAGATATACGATCTTGAAGATTTCTCAATTCTCGAAATTCAAAATTCCTTCATCTCAAGTCGTTAAGATTTTCAATATTTTAATGCTAGCTTTTTCAGTTCTAAATCCAACACCTTAACCTATCCTGGAAACTTCAAAATTAAAAACTTGAACTTACTCAAATTTCAAGTCTCAAGAGAAACTGTTTTAAAATTTTAAGTCTTGCAAAGTTATATTGAATATAATAAGCAATCACTCAAAAAATTTTAAGTCTTCCTAACTTCTAAGATTTTCTAAAACAAGGAAAAATCGATTTGCCAATAACTTTCTTCAAAAAAGCTATAAATTGTCACCCTTACACTATTTCCCAAAAATTCAAGATTTTCCGTTCCCCAACGTTTTTCCTAATACATGTTTCCTAATACAATGTACCTAATGACCATTTTTCCTAACAGTTCCTTTCTCCGAAAACCATTTTCTTAAACTATTTTTCCTAATGCACGTTTCCTAACACCATTTTCCGAACGACCATTTTCCCTAATAAGTCTTTTTTCTAAAAATTGAATTTGTTTAGGCAATTCAAATATAAATTTTAATAAATTGATTTTGTATTTAATTCTTTTTGTTTTTTTATTTATTTTTTTATTATTGTTATACATTGATTTTCTATTCTATTTTATTTATTTATATTTTTTTTATTTTAATAAATTCATTTTCTACTCTATTTTTGTATTTATTTTTTTTTATTTTATTTTATTTTATTTTTTTTCATTTTAATAAATTCATTTCCTATTGTTTTTTTTATTGGCATTTTAGTAGTTGAGGTTTTTAGAGGAGGTTTTAGTAGATTGATAATTTGAAAATTCGGAAAAAAGATTAGTACCAGAAAAATGTGATTAGGAAAATAAAATTAGGAATATGCGTTTTGGGAACAATAGTTTTAGGAAAATTGAAAAATAGGAAAATCGGTAGAAAATCAGATTTTTTATCCACCTTAAAAATCCACCAAAACTAATCTCCATAAATCTCGAGAAACAAATTACATTCAATCTCCCCGTCTCTCAACTAAATTAATTGTCTCGAGCAAACAAGCTCCACAATTTCCGACACCTAAAAAACCTGAAAATCGCACCTAATTATTTATCTTTTTCCTCCCAACAAGAAACGAGTGAACGTGATAAGCGTTGACGAGGCAGAAAGTCGTCGCTTTGGAAAAAAGCGAAAAACGAGAAAGGCGAGATTGTCCCGTCAACGAGAAAAATAGAAGGGACGAGAATAGCTCGAGAGTTTTGAGAAATTACGGAAAATTAGCCGGGTGACATCCTCGCTTCGTTATCTCCACCGGCTTAGCGACCAAGAAAAGCGAGAAAAAGAACGGCGCTACTGTCAGGTCCCTCGTCGCGAAAATTCAACGACGAAACGAATTCGCGCCACGTCAAACAAGCCCCACGCGAAAACAAAATCACTCTGAATTTTCCTATCCATCGTGAACTTGCCCGGGATTTAAATATACCTGTCCGCAAAATTCGTCGTTCACGAGGATTTCGCAATCACGATATTTCACTGTAGGCACTTTTTTGAATTTACAGGAAAATTTTTTCGAGAGTACGTGTTTTCGAGCTCTTATTCGAAGTGGCCCAGGTGAATGACTGGCGCGGTGAAAAATTTTTCGCGTTCCTCGATGCCAGGGGTACAGATGCTGTTCCATAAAAAACCTCCACCCCACAAGCGCGAGGAGCCCCATTATAAAAAAATCTCCCCCTAAAAAACCCTTGTATAAAAACCAAAGGGGGTCATCTTTCCAGCCCTGGCGAAAGGTTCCAGGCCCCGTTTTTGTTCGACGCTCTCGGTTCATGCTGGCATGTATTTTTCTGTGCTCGTCGAGGTGAAATGATCGGGGCGGAAAAAAAGTTGTAAATTTTTACGAAAGCGCGCGAATCTTTGTCGATGTGAAATTTTCAGTCTGACGTTTAAACAAATCTTGCACTTATATCAAAAGTGGCAATTTTTTGAAATTATAATTTTTTTTTCATTCTTTTTTCTCGATTTTTGTAGACAAAAATCGCATGCTGCAATAATTTATTTTTACATTTATCAATAATACCCTTTCAAAATAGAATATTCACAGTTTAAATTATTACAGCTAGATGTATACCGAAAACGAAGGCTAAAAAACTCGCCATGGAATATAACTTAACTATTTTAAACACTATTTATCGAAGATTTTTAACAATTGTATAATTACCCATTTTTTTATTATAAGCCAGATGACTCTCAACTTTTAAAGTTTATTTCTCAAAGCTGTAATTCTTATTATGTAATTTTCTTAAGATTCCGTAGAATTTCGAATTCTAAAAATCCTGTATAGCAATCTACAGAAATACTGAAAAATCTATATGAGAATACTAGAAAACTCTAAAAAATTCTATAAATAATAAAAATGAAAAATATGAAAATTTATGAAATATACATAATGCTTAAAATTTATATGCAAGTGATTTTTCCGTAATCTGTAAAAATAGCGAAAATTATCGTAATTTTAATTATAAAGCATGGAATTCTAGAAACCCTTTATTTTGTAGCAATATATAAAAATACTATTAATCTATTAATATTTAAAAACTGTGTGGATATAAATTTCTTAAAAATTTATGAAACTGTAAATCATATAACGTATAATTTGAGAAATATACAAAGAAATTTATTCACTAAACTACAAAATTCTTTAAATGTTTAAATACTAAAATATACGTAAAAAAACAAAGAGTGCTGTAAATCTGTAAAAAACATAATGTTTTCTGAAAAATGTTTTCAAATACTCAAAATCGTTTAAATTCTCAACACTATAGCATCAAATTCTGAAAAACTATAGAGCAATCAATAAAAAATCTACAAATCTGTGAAAATACTAGAAAACTTGACACAATTTGTTAAACATTGAAAAAGAGAATTCTGAAAAACTCTAAAATTCTCAAATTCTGCCTTGTCATTATTTTCTTAAAAATAATTAAAAATATTGAAATTTTCTAGAACTTTCATTTCTAAAGCATCGAACTCGAAAACTGAATAAAAATCCACGAAAATAACTAAACAAATTTTCAAGTTGTAAAAATACTCAAATTATATAAACAAAAAATGTAAACCTAAGTGACTTTAAAAACAAAAATTAAATTCCATCATATAAAATACGAACATGGAAAATGTGCCACTCCCGAAATTATAAAAATTCAAAAATTGCACTCCCGTAACCAGATCGTCTAAGATTATAAATTACAAAACCCGGAAAAAACAAAATTTTTTTCAGCCTACTATCTCTGATTATATATCTATTTTTATCTCATTATTGACAACCAAATTTTGTAGTTTTATTCAAACTTCAGAATATCTTATAACTTAAGAAAATTTTCCATATCGAAATAAGCTGTGAACATTTTTTTTCAGACTTTTTCACATTTCAAAATTTTTGTAATTTGCGTAAACTTCTAAAAATTTGAAAATCGATAAATTCCAAAACTATTGCATACGAAAGTTTGAGAACTTGGAAAGGTAAGTTTGAATTTCGACATTTTAAGATTGAATATTTCGATGTGCTTCAATTAATTCATACTTTAAAGTTACATAGTTTTAAAGTTTCATCATTCATAAACTTCTCAAATTTTGTGATTGCTCACCTCTTGTTATTTGAATATAAAATATATTGACAAATTATTCATATTTTTTTTTTACAATGAATCAAATTCATTCAATTAATGTCGTATCTCCGGGACAATCGGTTCCAAAACCTCAAGTCGAATATCTGTCTCACTTTGCTTGTAACACCATTGGGTCAAAATGAACATTTTCGTAATCGGGAGCTAGAGTCAATTTTGGCGAAGCCGTACGTTTTTGCCCGAGCCGAAGGCGAGGGTCAAAATAGGCAAAGTCAAAATTGACGATAGCTCACGACTGCGAACAATATTTTTCATCACAATAGCCTCAAAGTCACGTCCAAATATCAGTTTTGAGGTTAAAGTGATGAAAAAATATTTTTGTCGATGACGATACTTTCTGCCAACTGAATATCCCGAAATCTTCACTAAAATTGAATAAAGTATCGAGAGCAAAAAGCACAATTACGAGCAAAAAAATTAAGGTGTTACAAGAGCACCAACAATATTAAGAGGATGGTCAGCAGTGCCAACAAACGTAACATTAACAACAACCATTAGAAATTTGTAGTGGATCTTCCGCAACAACATCCAACAAAATCTATTACGAACGTTGGATGTTACATTAATAACATTCTCCGACAAACTGCACCGTAAGTCACAGGTTGAAGTTTGAAAATAAATGGAAAAAATCAAATCCATGTGAATAGTGTACAAAGTCATAATTTTTCAAAAAGAATTGAAGTTGAAAAAACTAATTCAATATGGGAACACTGAGACTGACTGAGACCCCTTTGCAAAAATAGAGGCAAGGTTAATGGGAGAGAAAAACTTCATAACATTACTACATATCTGGTAGTAGGTGATAAATTAAGGGAAAAATCACCAATGTAAACATTGTAAAAAGGTGACGTAGTGAGGGAAATTTAGCAAAAAACATTCGATGTAAATCATCATACGAATACTTCAGTGCACCCTACAAACCAAAAACGATTGAAATGACGAGCTCGTCATCGGTCACTTTCCGACTTGTCATTTAAGTCGTTGCTGGCGTCGGCTGACGAGTCAAATGACGAATCGTCAAAATTAAAATAAGTCTACAAAGCTTGAAAATGGTTTCATTCGTAACAAATTTGATCACAACGATATATTAGTAATCTTTAAAAACACTCAA
>JAPYZL010155622.1:0-15911 GCA_030522825.1 Platygaster orseoliae
AACAACCGTTTTATAATGTAAAAGTTATAAATATAATGCTATAAAAATCGCATTGTTGAAAATAAAAAATTTTTTGCCTCACATTTAAAATCCAACATTATGACGTGACACAGGGGGGTTCTGCAAATTTGTGACACACTGTGACAGAGGGGGGGGGGGAGGGAATACAAAAAACGCCAAAAAACCGTGATATTATTTATGGAAGCTCCCTAATTTATTTTTTATAAATATTTCAGTATAAATTATGAATTTTCTATCTGTTAAATCATTTCAAAAAGAAATTATTTATGAAATGCCTTTTTCTATTTATTATTATCGATAAGTTTAAATTGCTAAGGTAAATGTTATTTATATGGATAAAAGGATATTGAACATTCACCTAATTTTACTGGTAGTGAATTATTAATTGTAAAAAAAATTTTTTAATATAGTTGAATTTCACATTATAGTCTTTCATTTATAAAAAAAAAAAAAAAATTTAAGACAGGCTAGTTTTTTTATTGCTGTAATAAAAATTTTGAAAATTAAAAATTTATTTTATATTTTCGTAACAATTCAAGAATAAAAAGAAATAACATAATTAAGTAAAATCTTGTACTTAAAAAAATGTAAATTCAATTTTTGAACACACTATTGTAAAAACGTTATTTTGTTTAAATGATGAATTTGTTAAAACACAAAATTTCAATCTTTCACTGATACAAATGAAAATAAATATGATATTTTTTCATACGAAGTCCCTCTAGTAATTATATATAATTTCTAAAATATATATAATTGAATTATTTGATTTTTGTTTTGATTAATAATAATTAAAAAAACTATTTCTTATTTATATATTATATATAATAATAAATAAAGAATTATAATAATAAATATTTAGTCGTAAATATAGTAATTTTTTATGATGCAATAAAAATGTGCATTAGTAATGGAAAAACAACCTAAACTGATTTTTGAATAACATACTCCACTAGCTGACTAGTTATTGACTAGTTCTACCTACTGATTTAGGAGTCTTTCATGTTCTACTGAATTGCCTAGATCTGAGTAAATGCATTACTGTCAGACTTTTCATTGACCTATACTACTAGTTGACGCGTTATTGACGTGCTCCACTAATTTCCTGACGAATTTTACTGATTTTTTTATCGTATCTGCCTACTGAATTACTAAAAATTAATGGTATGCATCAATGACAGAATTATTATTAATTGATTTTACTGATTGATGAATTTACAGATTGAATTTGAATTTTTCAACATTATGAACTTTTTAAATAATACACTCGATAAAAATTTCTGACTGAACTGAATAATTCCTCCTTATTGCAAATTGAATGCATTGAATTAAAAAGAAATATTTACAAGGAAGATTCTTGAATAAAAAAATCAAACTAGCACTTTCAAATACTTCATGACGTAATTCCAATTGGCTTTTACTCAGACAATGTCATAGTTCCGAGATTTTACACACATGCCAATCAAAACTGTGGCAAGTCCAACCACTTTACATTCCGCAAGTTACATTTTGCGAGAAATTATCAGTTGGTCACGTACGGAATTCAGGACGTTAAACGTGTAACATTCGAGTTCGAAATTAAAGAGAATTTGAATGCCTGTTTTGTGAAATATTCCCACAATTTGACTCATTATTCCAGATTAATTTTGTAACAGGAGCTCTATCACGTACAAATATTTCCATGCACTGCGAAATGCATGAGTATGATTGTCAAGCAGACTAATCGATTCCATGGAAAATTTTACGAATTTCATTACCAAAGTTTCGTGAATTTTTCGTAACTGGTTATTAATAAATATAAAATTATTAAATATAAGAATAGTAAATTTAAAGTAATAAATTACTACTAATAAGTAATAACAATAATTTTATTCAAAATAAATAAAAAATATTAAGTAAATAGCTTTAAAGTTAAAGATATTTGTCTGAATTTCCCCAAATTATTTTTACGAAAGCCATATAAGTTTTACGAAAAAATTCATTAAAAATTGAATCCCTGGAAGTGTAAAAATTTCACCATGAAAAAGTATGAGTTCTCAGAAGTACTTTGGTTGGTCCATATTTTACTAAATAATTTAGTTGCTGCAACCAAACATTCCTTCCGCGTAGTAAGCCCAAACTTTAAAGTTTTAAAACCATCTGATGATGTAAAAATTAAAATTTTCCCTAGTATTTTTCGGTGTATATTTTCGAGAACCAAACAACTCGAAGGGTATATTGACTGACCGCGGATTGCGCGTCACGGCTAAGTGATTTCGCGCGTCTGCGCAAATCTGAGCCTCGCATCGCAGGCTCAGTACGAAATTCTCCTCGGTACATATTTCATACAACGCGATGTCTCCGGTGATCTAGTTCCATGTAAAGTCGCTGTGATTTACGGAATTCACGTAGCAATTAGGCCGTTCGCTCAATTCCCTCGCGATCAATACGCCGGCCGCGAAATCGCGCCGTTTTCCCGGGATTTTCCATGAAACATTAATTCACCCAACCCACCATGTTCCCGAAAGTCCAGAAATCGCAGAAAAAATTCCAAATTTAAAAGACACATTATGTGTCTTTTAAATTAGTATTATAGTAGATTGTACGGTTCGACGTCGTGAACGCAAAAAAATTTACTCATTTAAAATACCCGTGTGATGAACGTCATCATTAATGGTTGATCCGCTCAAACTTTTCTGGGTGATTACCAACAGTACGTACTTGGGTATGTTGATTTTTTTACAAGTCCCACTAACAGCATTTACTAATTAAGTTTCCTGTCAGCTCTTGTAAGTGTAAACACTTGCAATGTCAAAGGGATTCGTCTAAACATTTTGCTCCTGGAGAAGTTGAATAAAAGGCTGATTTCGAATAGTCCTTATCACACTTATCAAATTAAGTCAGCTCTTCGTGAAATTGGACTACTACACTTCTCGAATTTCCCCGGCAGCGTACGAACTTTTCACGAGTTTTCCTTGAAAACCCCAAAGTGTCAGATCAAAACTTTCCGATAAATACTTTCTTATTTCGAGTGTAACTCCGATAAAATCGCAGCTGAAACTACACAAGTTTTCCAGGATTCCGGCGATTCCATGTTGTTTTGGACTTTTGTTTGCAGTGAATCGATCCATGGCTTAAGGGGGGAGAGGGGGGAGAGGGGGAGAGGGGGGAGAGGGGAGGGGGGTTGTGATTTCAAAGTCATCGATAATTAAAATGCAATGATCGTCATTAAAAATATGGGTTGGAGGAGTTTGAGAGAAATTCGGGAATAAAGGGGAGAAGAGAGCGACGCGAATAGTGGGACGAAACAGAAATGGAATACGGGCGGGTCGGGCTTCATCGATTTTCGAGCCTGTGCTCCACTAACATGTATTTTTTTGTCTTTTCCTTCTTCGTCAACAAACAATGGTTTTCGCGCTTTGTTGCTGTTCGGAATATTCTTGCTCGCGTGAAAAAGTGGGGATTATTATTAGCGTGGTTTGTCTTGTTTATTAGAGGAATCTGGAAAATTTAAACGAGTTCAAATTTTAAATTAAAGTCGAGAAAACTTTGGACGTCAGCAATGTTTCGAAGACACTGCAATTATGAATTTCAAGGGATTTGAAACGCTAATGAAATAATTTTCTGAAGGTTTGGATGTTAGATTACTTGGCTTTTCATTGAGATTGAGAAGTTTGATCTGGATTAAAAGTAGAATTGAAGGGAAGAGTTTCGGGAGTTTGTTGTAGTTATTAGATGACTTGACGTTGTACATGTTGCTAATCAAGGAATAGTTTTGGGATTGTGAGATTTAGATTTCAAGAAATCGAAACAATATACTGATTGTAAGTCACTGGTGGAGAATATAATGATGGTAACCTAGTGAATTCATCGTCATAGAAAATTTAGAACAACTTTGTAGTATCTATTGAAGTTTAAAAAAAAAACATAGATAGTTTTTTTATCAATATCTAGTATTTATTAAGTATTTTTTTTTTAAATAATTTATTTTATTTTTATTTTTGAATAAATATTATTCGACATTTTCGTATGTTTACTGACATCTTGATATAATAGAATTGTAATAAAATTTTGTTGGGATCGATTTCTTAGTTCCTAAAAATACGATAACAATTTCGTTACATAGTAAAATTTTCACTGATCACTAATGAGTCCACATTATTTATTATAGATATTCTATGAAAACTTACAGAAAAATTGTTGAAAGAAATAGCTATATACGAAAATTTGTTTATTGGTAAAGTTTTGTTCTTATGAAAATTTTATGCTAACCATTATTCGGAAATCCACTGAAATTATACCTACATATTTTTGCAACTTCGAAAAAAATTTTTTTGGATTTTCTCGAAATATTATTTGGATTTTAAGAATTTAACAAAATTTCAGATCATGTAATACTAATCCCTAATTTCCCAATATTTTCAACAATGATAATAAAGTTATTAACAAATATGGAATTTACCGTTTCAATGGAGCCCTTTTATAGTTTTTCTCAAAACATTGAATTCAAAATACAATTATTATTATAAAAAGAATAACCCCTTTTTGTTTTTCCGAAAGAATCATAAATATAGTTTGTAAATTGAAGGTATATGAAAAAAGTGCTGCCTATATAATTTTTCTGAATGTTCTGAAGTTTTCGAATGAAGTTAAATAAAACTTTTTTTTTCGACAAAATTTTCCCGTGTCTTAAATTTTTTAAATTAAGTTTTACTTGACTCTAAATAATTTTTTTATTATCACCAGTTAAAAATATAAATATCTCTATTTCTCAATATTTTGATAATCATTGAAAGGGCTCTTACAATTTTTTATTGTATGCAATATTTTTCAGATTTTCTTTATAAATTGAAGGAATATGAAAAAATTTTCGTCCAGACCGTTTTTTCTGAATTGTCTGGAGTTTTTTAATTAAGTTGAACAAAACTCCTTTTTTCGTTAAATTTTCCCTTAACATTTGATTTCTTGTATTTTCATCCAGTATATAATATAAATAAGCATATCGTCAATGAAATGTTAGAATTTTCAATATTTGTTCATTTTATTTCTTCTCCTGATTTTTCCATATTTTTTAGCTCAGTTATAAGTCTCTAATCATAATATTATATTGAAATCGTAAAAAATCTACAATTAAAAAAAAATCTTTACACCTCAAAAAAGATAATCGAATAATCAACCGATAATTTAAAAAATTTGCTCACGGTTAGTAATAAAAAATAACCGAAAACAAAATAAAACAATCGAAGAATAATTAGGAAAAATAATTTTTGAAAATGATATTTCAATAACAATAAATAAATGAACTGTCACGAATTCTACATGAAATTTTCAATAACCAACCCATAAACATTCTGACTAAAGATCCCCATCTTCAATTTCGAAAACTTGCTCTTTCAGTAACAAAATTCATCCGAATCGGAATCGCCGACAAAAACGACAATCCCCCATACTTCGACAAAGCTCTTTATGAAGCGGAGGTAGACGAAAATGAAGACATTCAACATACCGTTCTCACTGTCACCGCCAAAGATCACGATGAGTGTATGTTTCCATTACCTTCCCCCGCATTCTCGAAACTAAAAAATTTCATCTGAATACGAAAATTTTTTCAGCCTCGCGTATTCGATATGAGATCACGAGCGGTAACATAGGAGGCGCCTTCGCCGTGAAAAACATGACAGGTGCCATTTACGTCGCGGGCGCATTGGATTACGAAACAAGAAAAAGGGTATTTCCTTTTCCGCTCAAATCCCTTTCTGTTCTCTTTGCAACGATGACGTATACCATATACCATATTTCAGTACGAACTAAAATTAACTGCATCTGACAACTTGCGAGAAAACTACACTGTTGTCGTGATTCACGTGAAAGACGTAAACGATAATCCACCGGTATTCGAGCGGCCTACTTACAGGACACAAATCACAGAAGAAGACGATAGAAATCTTCCCAAGCGCATATTGCAGGTACTCAACTTGAAAGGGTTGTTCTCAAAAAGACAAATCTTCAGCCTTTTGCTTGTTCTAGGTAAAAGCTACCGACGGCGACAAAGACAGACCGCAAAATATCGTGTATTTCCTGACGGGGCAAGGTATCGATCCAGACAATCCGCAGAACAGCAAATTCGACATTAACCGTAATACCGGCGAAATAAACGTTCTCAAGGTGAAACAAACAAATAAATTCCTTTGTTTTGTTGTTGATTCGTGACTGTAGAACACAAGATTTACGGCCATCTTTACAGCCTTTGGATCGGGATCAACCAAACGGAAGACCACAATGGCGATTCACGGTCTTCGCTCAGGACGAAGGTGGCGAAGGTCTCGTGGGTTACGCCGATGTCCAAGTAAACCTCAAAGACATCAACGACAATCCGCCTTCCTTCCCACAAGGCATTTATTTTGGCAACGTTACGGAAAATGGCACAGCGAGTATGTAATTTTATTTATGGCAAAAAAGTAAGCTCCCATTAAAAAAAACTGAATTGTATACTGATGAGTTAATCTTCTGATAAGGTATGGTCGTTATGACAATGACAGCGATCGATTACGATGACCCCAACGAAGGAACGAACGCAAAGCTAATCTACTCAATCGAGAAAAATGTCATCGAAGAGGAAAATGGTCTGCAGATTTTCGAGATAGAGCAAGACACTGGAGTCATTAAGACTGCTGTTTGTTGTCTTGATCGTGAAAGAACACCAGATTATTCTATACAAGTCGTAGCTGCAGATGGAGGAGGCTTGAAAGGTTGATGTCATTTATGCACATTTCTTGAGAACAAACATTAACTACCTCGTTGGTATTTTCAGGTACTGGCACGGCATCGATCCGCGTAAAAGACATCAATGACATGCCTCCTCTGTTTACCAAAGAAGAATGGCAAACGGAAGTCGACGAAACAGATGGCCCTGATTTGCCGGATATGCCTATTCTCACGGTGACCGTTCATGACGAAGATGAAACCAACAAGTTTCAGTACAAAGTGGGTTATCGATTAATGGCAAATGGTCGTTTTATGACGACATCTGATTTATTTGCCCACATTTCAGGTCATCGACAACAGTGGCTACGGTGCCGATAAATTCACAATGGTGCGAAACAATGACGGAACGGGCTCGCTCAAGATCGTTCAGCCTCTTGACTATGAAGATCAATTGCAGAGTAACGGTTTCCGATTTCGCATACAAGTCAATGACAAGGTGAGCTTCAGGAAAATCCCTAATGAAGGCAGTAATAAAAGTTGAAATTCCTAAACGTCACTTTCCAGGGCGAAGATAATGACAACGATAAGTACCACGTCGCGTATTCCTGGGTGGTGGTGAAACTACGTGACATCAATGATAACAAGCCCCAATTTGATAGACCTAATATAGAAACCCAAGTTCCCGAGAATGCGGAAATTGGGAATACTTTGGAAACTTTTAATGCCACTGATCCTGACCAGGGTGGTAAAAGTAGAGTTTCGTATTCCATCGATCGTACTTCGGACAGGAAAAGGCAGTTTTCCATCAACGAGAACGGAACTGTTTCCATACAAAGGAGCCTCGACCGGGAAGAAACGCCAAGGCACCAGGCGAGTTGCGATTTTTATTTCGTTTTACATTGATATGTCTTGAATTCACAATAAAATATTATAACTCATAATAAATAAATAAACTTTTCAAATTATAGGTGAAAATCCTTGCCATAGACGACGGCATACCTCCAAAAACCGCAACTGCAACTCTAACAGTTGTAGTTCAAGACATCAATGACAATGCACCAACGTTCTTAAAAGATTATCGTCCAGTCGTTCCGGAATACGCTTCGCCAATGAAAGTCGTCGAAATATCAGCAACTGATGACGACGATAGATCAAAAGCCAACGGACCGCCGTTTACGTTCAGAATGGATCCGAACGCAGATGATATCATCAAAGCAAGCTTCAGAGTGGAGAGTGATAACAGTAAGTGACTTTCAGCGCGACTTTAATCTTCATCTCACGACTAAACTAAAATAAAATCGGTAACAGAGGGCGCAAACGGAGATGGAATGGCCATAGTATCTTCTCTCAGAACCTTCGACAGAGAGCAACAAAAGGAGTATCTCATTCCAATAATCATGAAAGATGCAGGAAACCCAGTCATGACTGGGACAAGTACCTTAACTGTTATCATTGGAGACGTGAATGATAACAAAATGCAGCCAGGATCGAAAGAGATATTTGTCTACAATTACGCGGTACGGCTTAATTCTTAATCCTAAATCATAAATATTCAATTTTATAACAAACATGTCATTCGTACTTCAGGGTCAATCGCCAGACACTGAAATCGGCCGAGTTTACGTGTACGACTTGGACGACTGGGACTTGCCTGATAAAAAATTCTACTGGGAAGGTCTGGAACACGCGCAATTCAAGTTACACGAAGAAACTGGAATGATATCTATGAAGGCCGGGACCCATGATGGGAGATACCAACTACGGTTTAAAGTTTACGATCGCAAACATACTCAAACAGACGTTCCAGCAAATGTTACGGTCACAATCAAGACTATACCGCATGACGCCGTCATGAATTCCGGTTCTGTAAGAATATCAGGAGTTACAGACGAAGACTTCATTCGCGTTTGGAATTACAAGGTTAGATTTTAGTAGCTAAAACCCTGAACGCAAGTTTTACTGGACTTTTGCATTAACTTTCAGACCCAAGAACTGTCTCGGAGCAAAGCTGATCTGTTCAGAGACAAACTAGCTAAGCTACTGGCGATTGAAAGAGAGAACGTGGACGTTTTCAGCGTGCAATTGCGACGAAAACATCCTCCTCTAACGGACATAAGGTTCGCTGCCCATGGATCTCCGTATTACAAACCCGTCAGATTGAATGGGATCGTATTGATGCACCGCGAAGAGGTAAAAAGCGATTTGCCCCCCTTTCAAAGTACTGATGCATCTTTACTGATACTAAACTCTATTTTTATAAGATCGAGAAAGACGTGGGCATAAACATCACTATGGTTGGAATCGACGAGTGTCTATATGAAAATGAAATGTGTGAAGGCAGCTGTACAAACACACTTGACATAAGCAATGTTCCGTATATGGTAAATGCTAATAAAACTGCTCTCGTTGGAGTGCGAGTAGACGTTTTGGCTGAATGCACCTGCGGAGCTCGGAATTTCAGTAAGAGCGAATCATGTCGGAATAATCCTTGTTACAATGGAGGTCGTTGTATTGAAGGACGCTTCGGGCTTACGTAAGTATTCATTAAAACTTGTAATGCTTCGTGCATATACTACGTCAGCTGTCACGTTAAGTCACACATTCATGCATATACTCGTTTATCCTCTTCTGTTTTGTAAATTGGTAACAGTGTTTTACTGGGTTTCCGAAATTCAAAAACATTAATTTCCCAAACGTGACGTGACATTTGTGAGGTGGGGAGGAGGGGAGGGTCAAAAATAGCTAAAATGTGCGTCACGTATTATGTGCACGGCTCTTAAAATATTTGATAATCATGATTATCATGATTTTTTCTTTTCATAGATGCCAGTGCCCTTCAGGCTACAATGGCCCAAGATGTCAGCAAACGGCGAGGAGTTTCCGTGGTAACGGATGGGCGTGGTATCCAGCTTTAGAAATGTGTGACAATAGTCATTTAAGTTTCGAATTCATAACGAGAAGATCCGATGGCCTCTTGCTTTACAACGGACCAATTGTCCCTCCAGAGCTTGAAGAAACAATGGTCTCCGGTAAGTTTTGAAAAGCAATGCGACAAATGAAATATTAAAAATGCTTCTTTGAAACAGATTTCATTTCTGTGGAATTGGAACGTGGAATGCCCAGGCTTCTCATAGATTTTGGTTCTGGGACATTGGAACTCAAAGTGAAGACCAAACGAACGTTGGACGATGGCGAATGGCATAGAATAGACATATTCTGGAACACAGAGGTAATATTGCGACGAGATCATGAAATCGATCGAAAATTCTACTTGTGTTCTTCTTTTCCGTCGCAGATCGTCAAACTCATCGTTGACTACTGCAAAACAGCGAATATTTCGGAAGCTGATGACGGATCTCCTCCGAACATCAACGACTCCAGTTGCCAAGCTCAAGGTGTCGTGCCGCCTTTCAATGAGTACTTGAACGTTAACGCCCCGCTACAAATTGGTGGCCTCTACGTCGAACAGTTCGAACCGGATCAGTACAAATGGCGGTACATGCCGGTAGGAAAAGGATTCGATGGCTGCATAAAGAACCTCTTCCACAACAGCAAACTCTACGATCTGGCACATCCAGGATTGTCGAAAAACAGCATTCCTGGATGTCCCCAGACGGACGACATTTGCGGCAATCAGGAATCAACGTTGCGTTGCTGGGAACACGGTACCTGCATCGGGAGCTTCAAAGAAGCAGTTTGCCAATGCAATCCTGGGTACACTGGTCCAGGTTGCATGACCAAAACCATTCCGACGACCTTCAAAAGCCAGAGTTACGTGAAATACGCTTTGTCTTTCGAGCCGGACAAGTATTCCACTCAAATTCAGCTGCGCTTCAGAACGAGGGAAGTGCAAGGCGAACTTTTCAGGGTCAGCGACCAGCACAATCGGGAATACGCTGTTCTTGAGGTATTTTTTTAGGAAATGGGATCGCGAGTCTTGGATCAAATGCAGATAAAGAAAGTTTTGTAACGTTTGCAGATTAAGGAAAGCAGACTGCACTTCAGGTTTAACCTCAACAGCGCGCGAACGGAAGAACGAGACATTTGGCTTTCGGCAGTGTCAGTTGATGACGGTCAATGGCATACTGTGAGAGTGTCGCGATATGGTTCAGCAGCGGTTCTTGAACTTGACGGGGGAGAGGGGAGGAGATTCAATGAAACATTCTCTTTTGAAGGTCATCAGTGGCTTATGGTGGATAAACAAGAAGGCGTGTATGCTGGAGGCAAAGCGGAGTATACTGGTGTTCGGACTTTTGAAGTTTTTGCAGATTACCAGAAAGGTTGCATCGACGACATTAGACTAGAAGGCAAACATCTGCCTCTGCCTCCTGCCATGAATGGTACTCAATGGGGCCAAGCAACCATGGCCAGAAATCTCGAACGAGATTGTCCCTCAAACAAACCCTGCGTCAACGTAATTTGTCCAGAACCTTTCGAGTGTATCGACCTTTGGAATGAATATGAATGCACGTAAGTACCATTTCAAAAAGTATAACCTATTCTTCTTGTCCGTAAAAATCTAAAACACGACGATTTCGAACAGTTGCGGCGAAGGAGAAATCCCATCGCCAGACAACAAAGGCTGTTTGGACAAAAACGAATGCATTGATTATCCTTGCTTGAACGGTGGAAGGTGTATAAATCAAGATCCTCGTCTGAGGTATCGCTGCATTTGCCCAGAAGGTTTCTGGGGCGAAAACTGCCAATTGATCCAGGAAGGGCAAACTTTGAAACTGAGTATGGGTGCTCTAGCTGCAATTTTAGTTTGTCTTCTCATCATCCTCGGTGAATATTTTATCGACAAATCATTATCTAAGATGACGCAATGAAAAGAACTTCATTTTTCGTGAATTTTCCTATTTCAGTTCTCGTCCTCGTCTTCGTCGTCTACAGTAGGAGGAGAGAATCGCTCATAAAATATCCTGGGCCTGACGACGATGTACGAGAGAACATAATAAATTACGATGACGAGGGAGGTGGGGAAGATGACATGACAGCCTTTGACATAACGCCTTTGCAAATACCAATCGGTGGTCCTAAACTCGGAGGAATTGCGGATATGCGAGACAAAATGCCCACTTGTAAAATTGCTTGTAAGTGAAACTTTAAAAACTATGAATCTTGTAATTTTATCTAATATGAGTGAGTTACGCGGGAAAAAAGCAGCTTTATCATTTTTTAACTATTCGCTTTAGATCCCTTGGGACCAGAACCGAACGTGGGGATGTTCATAGAAGACCACAAAAAAAGGGCTGATGGCGATTCCAACGCACCGCCTTTCGACGACCTGCGAAATTACGCCTACGAAGGTGGCGGAAGTACCGCGGGCTCATTGTCGTCTTTAGCTTCAGGTACATTCACTTTTCATATCAATTTGCCAATCAAATTACCCCTCATCAAATCAAAGTAGACGCCTGTTCGCTGTCACGCTTCTTACAGGACATCACTGCGCTTTTAGTTCCAAGGGCAAAGTTTTCCATAAACGGTCATGTATAACAGATCATGGGCTTTCACAGACACATGTACATTATTAAAAAACAACTACATTCACGTAATCAGAGATTTTCTGGATGATTAAGTATAAACACTATACGATTTGCTATTGCAGTTGAAAAAAACAATCCCAAAAACGATATTCTTAACTTAAAGAAGAATGTCTTGGAAAAGAAACTGTAAGCCTATGTTCCGAAAATTAAGTGGATTTGTTCCTATTTATTTAATTATTATTATCAAACTATATCAAATGTTATTTTCGTTAATCAATAAATGTGATCATTAAATGAATAAATGATAGATTGAATAACTTATCAATTTTACACTCATCTCTGAAGTCATTTCTTATTCTCTTCAAACTTTTTTTCAAAAACATAGTTGAACATTCTTTTTTTCAATCGCATGTTTCAGCTTCGATCTTCCAATCGATAAAAATCGACAAAAAAAAAGATGTTTTAACTATAAATTGCAGTAAACCTAAAAATTCCTGCATTGAATCACTTCGATCCACTTACATTACAAGCATTAAAAAAAATTTCTTTTCCCATTTCTAACATTCGTAGATTCGATTGCATCAAAAAAGTAGTCACCAAGCAGGCATTCGTAAAAGCAAATCTTTTCGAATCTAAAACAAGTAGAAAGATAATACACTGCACTGTGAATGTGTATCGTCATCATAACGATAATATCGTGCTATGAACGATACTATAAGCTTGTCATGAGAATCCAGCTGGATCGTGCTATCCACAATATTAGATTGCTACTGCCACGATACGACCGTCACAGTAACGAAATATTTTGCTACTGAAAGTATACGTATTCTTCGGGTAACAAAACATATTCTTCTCGTCACAATACAGTGTATTGTCAAAGAGTATCGTGCTCATGACAATACCGACTATTCAGTGTGAGAAAAAAGTCTAGTAATTTGTACTATAAATATTGGAAAAATTACTATACTCTAGAAAAATCTACAATATTATTTTAATTTTTCGTATATTATAGTGCATTTAGCCAGAAATATATTTATTTTTACCATGCAGTATAGTAAAACGTCAAATATCACAATCATAAGATGATATTTAATAATAAAATACCAAGCATATTGTTTTCTTTACTTAAGTAAATAACAGTTCTCAAAATACAAGATATAAAATTATTTGGGATAAAATCATAATATATAGTTAAGAAAAATAACAGAGAATTCGATAGAAAACATCGAACTTGATTAATGAAATGAAGTTCAAAGGTCATAAATTTCTGGATCAACATTATTGCATTGTTGAAAAATTCTTGAATTTTTTAATCGAAAACAGTCCATGATTTATAATCAGGGCAGAAAAAATTATTTATAAAAAACTACCGAATCATTTACTCATTCATAGACGAAAAAGGTTCGAATTATTTAGAATAAGTGAAAAAAGTAAAGTTATTTACGAAAAAACCTCGTGATTCGTATTAAAGAAAAATGGCGTAGAATTTTAGAAATTTAGAAAAATTTATAATTGTAATTGTTTTAATAAAATCAAGTTCAAGGGTCACGAATATCATTATAAAAATGTTTGCATTGTTGCAAAATTAGTAAATTTTTTAACTATTAATAACAAAGAATGATTTTTCATACAAAAATCATCGATAACTATAGGGATTTTAATAAAAATTTACGAGTCTTCAAAACTTTGAAAAATTAAAGGACCCGAGGGATTTTGTAGAAAATCAGAAATAATACTTAAATTCTGAAAATTGTAAGAAATTTCGAAACTTAAAAAAATCAATAAATGAAGTAACATAGGAAAAGAAAATGTAAGACAATTTTTTAAAAAATCTAGAAATTGAAAAATTAGAAAATCAAGGAATCTAAAATATTTTGAATAATTCAAAATTTTCTCGATTCCAAAAGGGGTCGTCCATAAATAACGTAATGCAATTTTTAGTATTTTTTGACCCCCCCCCCCCCCCAAGGTGTAACGTAACGGGGTCTTCAAATATAAAATAAAAATACTAATAGCACTTTTTGACGATCAAGATTATATGAATACGTTTAAAATTTGTTACGTCACATTGTGCTCGACCCCCCCCCCCCGGTGTCACAAACTGTCACATCGAGCGAGACCCCCCCCCTCCCCTAGAAGCGTTACGTAATTTATGGACAACCCCAAAGATAAACTAAAAAAAAAACTCAGTAATTAGTGCTATAAATATTGAAAAAATTACTATATTCTAAGAAAACCTACAATAATATATTTTTATATATAATATAGTAAATTTAGCCATAAATATATTTATTTTTACCGGGCAGTATAGTAGCAATCATAAGTTGATATGCAGTAAAAAAATACCAAACATATTGTATTTTATACTTTAATAAATTTCATATCATAATTTCCATCTTTTTTATAAGTATTACAACAATACGAATATTTCGAATAATACAATACCGTATTTACTATATTTTTCAGTAAAAAGTACTAGATTTTTCTTTCAGTGTACCACTAAACCCAAAATAACTGAAAATTTTAAAAACTCCACACAATCCCTTGCAAAAAACCAAAAAACTTTCCCTTGGATTAGTCTGTAAAACCTCACCCAGCAGAAGACAATCACAACCTCACCTGAAAACACCTCTGAAAATTCTCAAATTTTCGACTCTGACCACTTTCAGCCACATAAAGTGACGCGTTCGGACGGTGAACGGGCGTTCTACGATATTTGTTTAAAAACACGTGAAATGACACAAACAAGTACTTGCTAAATAAATAGGCACAGACGACGAGCAACACGAGTACGAATATTTGGGCGCTTGGGGCCCAAGGTTCGACAAATTGGCAGACATGTACGGTCCAACGGAAGAAAGTGAAGAAGAATGAAGGCTTGACAGTGAATAATGAACAGTGAAAACTGTCATTGGAACTCGTGCATCCTCGAGAAGAATGTCTGTGCTTGTGCGTTGAATGACTGATAATGACTCTTTGAGCCCATTTGGTAGGAAATAGTACAACAAGCCGATCGTAAAAAGCCTCAATAATTAAGAGGCGTTCGAATGTGTTTGAATGTTGCTCATACGCATTCGATTTCAGTCACACGCAGGGATGTGAGCTGAAGAATTTACCGGTTCATTTGCAGCTTAATTAACGGTCATGACGAGAAAATCTTCGAGTAGTTGAAAGTTGACAAAGTCGATGTGGAAGATGACTTGGGAGAATGTGCGAATCGTTGTACCATTTTTTTTTTTCGTTGAATGTATATAAAAAAACTGATGGTTAAAAATTGCAAATTATTCATAGTCTCGATATTTTATAATTATATTGTACTTTGTACTATAAAATATTGTTATCATGATTCGACGATCTCGAATGTTGCACTTTAAAAAAATATGGCAAAAATAATTGATTTATTAATTATACTTTTTTTTCTCACGTGGAAATAAAAAAATTTGTTGTAGCAGCAAAAAATGTGCTGTTTCAACATAACTTGAGAGAACGAATTTTTTTTTTGCAGCAATAGCTTATTTTTTTGTTACCAGAGTGCAATCATTGTGCATAAAATTGCATTGCATAGTAAGTATGCTCTGGTAGCAATAGTATATTTCACAACTCGTTGAGTATCGGGAGTTTCACCGTAGACGTCAAGTTGGCGGCGCAGAGCCATATAGGTTAGTGCGGAGAATTGTGGGCAAGCCTACAATTTTTCACACTAACCCATATGGTTTTGCG
>JAPYZL010155633.1:0-22645 GCA_030522825.1 Platygaster orseoliae
AATTATTTTAATCGAAATTAGGTATTATTTAAACGAACTACTACAATAGTTCGTGGACGGAAAATTTCTTAAATGTTAACATATTTTTCTGAAAAGTGCAAAATTCGGCAGCATATTTGTTCGAAATAAACGTTTTTCTCAGTGTGGAATACCAGAAAGCTATATATAAATTTGAAATATTAGAAAGTGCTTTATGTTGTATAAGTAATAAGCAAATATGAAAAAATACTAAAAATATTAAAAGAAGACATAATTCAGTAACTTAAAAATCATATTATATAAGTTACATTTTTTTGAATACGTATATAAAAAATGGATTTGAAAATTATGTCACTTTGAAAGTCTAAAATTCGTAAGGTTGTATAATCTTATAACTGGACACGTTTGTAATCAAATTTACGTATTTCAATTATAGTTCCACACTTTATAATCTGTAATATTTATGAACTTTACAAAATACTATCTAATTAAGAATAAACACCTGAAAAATATTCGATTTTTTTCAAAACCGTACTTTAAAAAAATTTCACACTTTTGAACATGACTAGTGACTGTCTCATATGCAAAAATTCCGATTCTGAAAAAAGAAATTGATTTTTTCTTTTTATTTTTCATGATATTTTCAGGTACTTTTTGACATGATGAAATTCATCATAAACGTTATACATTAATATTCATTCAAAATTTGTCACTTCCTCAAGTAGCTCGACATTCGTTATAATTTTTCAAAATCTCAATATTTTAGAAAAATCCATATAACTTTAGAATAAATTCAGGTTATCAAATTTTTCCGCCTCCAAAACCATTTAGGTTATAGTTGTACCTCCATTTCTAAAATTTTGATAATTTTTTGATAATTTGATAATTTTGAAATTCATCTGCTCTGTAGGACAAAAAATAAAAATACACTTCGTTTTTCGCATGACTCTTCTGGTGTTTATTTTCATTTCAACCTACTGAAATTTTACTAATAATTGCATTTCAGCAAGTAACAAATTGATATTTCCACCATATGTTTCACTGTTTTTCTGAAATATAGTTAGAAAAAGGAAAGTATGCAAATATTTTCAAAAACGTCCTATAAATTAATTATAGTATTTACTCACTTCAAAGTTTCACAGTAAAATTTCATATTTCAATTTTTAGTTAATCATATAATATTTTCTAATAATAGATTGTTTTCGAAGGCCTCAAAATTTCTCCATGAGTTATAAAATCTCTCGTTGTGATGCGATCGATTTCGCTCTATTATTCGCAGCCGAAATTAAATCGTCACAATTATCCCTAAAATGTTTTGGACATTTTTTGTAATTATCGAAAAATCCAATAACCATTCAAGTGATTCTTGAAATTGTAAATTTTTTGTAATGGTCCTGCCGCGAGAGATCAATCTGCACGCAATAACGCGATCCCTTTAACAAAGAAACAGCTCAAAAAAATCGAACCAAGTGCACGTGTTCAGGTAAAAAAAAAAGAAATATCTTTTATGGAGTACGAACCTTTTATAAAGATTTCGAACTCGCTGGAAAAAAATTTCCGATTTTTCGCATGTGTGTAAATGTTTTTTTTTTTTTTTTCAAATTTCAAGCATGGGAAGTTAATGAATTTCTTAAATTGCATCAGGTAAAATGACTAGAATGGATGAATGGAATAGCAGCCCTAAAAGACCCATTTTTTCCAAGTCAGGTTCATCAACTTTACTGTTTCCCGGCAAAAAACCGAAACAATAGACATTTAGAAGAAAAAAATAAGAGCAAAAAACGCTCTATAACGAAGTCGGTTATTAATTTCACGATCTCGAATCGTTCCGTGTAATTAATCGAACATTAAATGGCCAATTCAGAACGTGAAATTGCACTTGAAGTGCAGAATGACTTTGGACACCTGAGATGAGAAGTGTAAAAATCCTGCCGCGTCATTGGAGCTACTGAAATTTATCGATAAGCTTAGAAAGCTCCGATTTTACAGCTTACTCGGAGACTTTAGGTCGCTAACATTTAACCTATTGACTAATGAACCAGCGCGGCCTTAACCCAACCTTGCAGATGAATCTTCCGAGTATCATTTTAAGCACCATCTCTGAAATCACGGAAGATGAATGCCAAAAAAGCGGTCTCTTTTGGCGCCGGCACTTTTTTGGAACCTGCTACACTATTCTTCAACTTTGTATGATGAGGTGAATTAATGACTCTTCTTTTCTGCTGATGCCTCGAATGCCCATTCAACGTTTTGTTTGACTTCATTGTGTATACAAAGTATAGTAAAAGTAAAAAAAATAGTAGAAAAATACATAAAAATAAATATATAGAACACAAAAAATTATTATTTAAATTTTATATTAACAATAAGTAATATAATATTCAGTATATGAAAATAATAAAAAACATATGGATAATTAAAAAAGTTATTTCAATATTATGGAAAGAATATGGAAAGTAAATATTTACAAAGTACTTAGTAGAGACTTTATACTGTATTCGTATTCAAAATAAAAAGACATATAAATAAATCGGGTTTTAATCGTAATCAAACTAGCAATTTAATCATTGTTCCCGGCTTGAACTTGTCACTTATCACGAGCTCGTTAGAACGTTCATATCTGGAAATTAGAAAAGTGCCATGAAAATAACGTCAAGGTGGTTTTTAAAATGCTATTTTTGTTTATCTGCCGCTGAGATCAGAAGTGATGTATGGATACATTTAATCGGCGGAAAATGACTGGAGAAAATATACAACGCCGCGCTTACAAATCACGACAGATATTTTTCACCGCTCGAGATATCGGTGAAAAATATCTTTCTTGTTCGGAACACGAACAGAAATTTGTTGCAGGGAATGAGATATCGAACGATAACAGCGCAATGTCGCAGCAATTATTGAGCCTCGAGATGAAAAATGAATGGGAGACCGGCTGATTATGGTATTGAGTGTCACAGAGTAATAATATAGTGGCAATAGGGAACGTTTGACTCAACTTTATGGACTGGGTTTCAATTTGTTAAGCGGAAGATTTCTGGGTTTGAATGTAGGAATGTTTTTTTGAGTTACTCAGGAGAAAATAGCAGCTTTTGTCGATTAATTGGTAAAGAAATTATAACCTTAAAAAAAATAAGACAAAGTATAGTTACTAGAAATGCAAAAATAATTGTTGAATTATTGAAAAAATTTTGTATGGTATGGTACGTACCATACGTATTGTTATTTTTTTTCCTATTATAAATTCCAAGTTCATATATCTAATTAATATTTATCTAGTTAAAGAATTATCATAATAAATAACAATATCAAAACTAAGTTTCTTCATTATTTTCATAATAAACAAAATTCTTTTTTGTCTTTTCTATACGTGAATTGTTAATGCTCCACTGTAAAAAATGTGAAAAAATTTATAAGACCACAAAGTCACATAAAAAAAAAAAATTTATGTCAACGATCAAAAAATTATTTTCCTAACCTGGGGCGTCGGCAGGAAAAAAAGAAGTTATTTAAAAAAATCTGTCTTGATAACTTGATATTATTTTCTTGAAAATCTATAAAACATAAAAAATATTTATAACACTTTCATTCCTAGAGAATCGTATTTCAGCAAGCTGTATAGAAATGTATAATAATAGAAATTCATAAAATCGTATAAATAATGAGGAAATATGAGAAATACTAAGAGTATTAGAAAAAAACGAAATTTTAACCACAGTTATTCGAGAATCACAAAAATCAAATTTAACTATATTGAAAACATACGAAAAATATCAAAATCTAGAATACAAAATGTATATAACTTTGGAACTCTGAAATTTGTGGAATTGAAAAGTCTTTTTACCGAAATTAGATAATCAAAAATTGAAAATTATAAAATCGGAACAGAATGTATTTTTGAAGTATTTCAGGAATTTTCGTATTAAATTTTATATATACAATTTTGTAGTATCTTTGGGTGTTTTCTTTAGATTTCTGATATTTTTGTGATACAATTTACCGATTTCAAAAATTTAATGATATTATATTAAAATTTACAACAATTATGAGTTTGTAGAATTTATTTAAATTTATTTAATATTCCTAGATAATTATATAGATTTGTAGAATAACATGCTCTAGAATTCTTTTAGAATTTCAATAGATTTCTAGTCCCTTGAAAGATATCTGGAAAAATTACGTCTACGTATATATTATTGAATATTATGTAAATTATGCAGGGTTTCATATTATTTTTCTATATTTCTAGTATTTCAGTAGATTTTTATATACGTCTTTCAAGAATTTTGTGGTCTAAAATTCGAAGTTTCTTGGATCGTACGTATGTAAAGGTTTCTCAAAAAACAGTTCTTACATGAAATTTTATTACTTCCATTATTTTTTTAGTTTTTTTATGATTCTAAACACTTTTTGATATTTCATGATTGTCTGTATAATTTTAAAGTATTCACAGTTTCTGAAATATTGAAAATTTTTGTCATTTTTTTTTATTAATCATTGTATCAAACGATTATTAAAATGCATGTTTTCCACGTTATCCTGGCTAAATATTTTTAATTTTCATTTTTCTGGAGCCATAATTGCTGTCAATTTTGAGTTAGTAAAATTTAAAATCCTAACTTTGATTTTGATTTGAGAACTAACAATAACCATTTGTTTCTCTAGATTCCAGTTTGTACATTTTCGATCATTTTTACTTATTTCCATTTTTAATAGTATATTACTGCGAGTTTTGGAAATGTCGGTTTCGACGAAACGGAAGTTTGCAGTCCGAGGCGAAGCCGAGGGCTGTAATCGTTTCGTCAAAATGGGCAATTTTCAAAACTCGCTGTACAATATTTTATTCACAGTTCGCTAGTAATTCACGTCCAAATATCCGATTACTAGCAAATTGTGAATAAAATTCTTTTTTCATTGATTACTCTATTTCTAAAAATCATTATCATTAAATCAACGCAATATTTTGTTTTTTTATATATTTCTATTGATTTCCGACTTCATTACTTCTTTTTTTTATTCAAAATGAAGTGATAAACTATTTTATTCTAATTTCGGAGAAATTTTAACTCTTAAAACACCCTTTGCTTACGCGTCCGCTTCTAACAAATGAATGCATTGCAACCCACTGAAATTCGAACAATCAACGATGCTAAAAAATGCAAATGCGAAAGCGCCATCGACGCCATTCGCGGTTTTGGTATATTTATATCAATATCAGAATCCAGACTGTGCGCGTGCGTGCATTTCGACCTATGCGAATGAGTACTTTCAAACACGCGAGAACATTTACCCGCGATGCGGACGGTAAAATGTATGCATCTCCATTGGATTCCGTGTGACCGTTTTATCGAGAGCTATCAATCAGTTTCCAAAATTTCCATTAAAATTGCAGCTACTCACTCGCGAAGAAAAACAGTGGTTACTAACGTTTGTTTTGCAATCGTCAACATGAGTGATCGATTAGCAACAAACAGAAGCTCTGGCACTTGGCCCATGACTCGAGCATGTCGAATCGTGGCCACATCAGAATCCGGTGTTTAGGCTCTTCGGGGCTTGAATAGATTCATATCAGCTTCTCCCATCGTTCAATGCCTGTTACATTCTATCAAAACAATTTCATATCGAGCTTCCGACAGAAATCTTACACTGAAAAACTGATTTTGTTAACTTAAACAAATGTTTAGTGGTTATTTGGTTAAATAAATATTTGGTAAACTTGAATAATTTTTAAGTTCAGACAAACAAATGTTATAATACTATAGAAAATTAAATTTTAGTCAGAAAAATATACATTTTGCTAACTTGAATACGTTTGTCTGAACTAAAAATATTCTACAGTTAAACGAAATTTGTTTATCTGAACTAAGAATTTGTTTAAATCATCTAAATACTTGGTTTGTCAAATAACGATTAAACGTTTGTTTGAGCCAACCAAATTAATTTTTCACTGTACGAATTTAAATGATTCAAAAAATATTGATTTCTTCTCAGTGACCTTGAAATAACGACCTTTAGGAGAAAAAATGAGTTATTTTTAAATTACCGTCCTACGAACAGAAAAAAATTTAAGCATAACACCGACAAAAAAGGTGCTCTTTGATTATCGGGAATATTGTTTTTTTCCTGTAAACTTATTATGAATATTTTTTTAATATAAATCGCAACAAAAATAAATATTGTTCTTTGACATAACGAATATCAGTTAAAAACTTTTATAAATATCTACTAAAAAACACACAAATTCTAATGATCTTGAAATACTGAAAATCAGTAAATATTTTTCTCTTAGAACAAATATTCAGATGGTCCAGTTATTCAATTTTCCTTCTATTAATTTCCTAAATTCGTAAATTTTAAGAATCAATAGCCATCGCTGATATCTAAAAAATAATCAATAAAGTACTGAAAAGTTATTGTGCTAAGAACAGAAATAAACATTTTGCATAACACTAAAATAGAAAGTGCTCTTTATTGCAGAGGTATTTACTTTTTTTGCAATACAATTATTATAGATATATTCTAGACATGTAGTAGACTTGATAGGTTTCTTGGAAAATTTACTATCGTATTTTTTAAAATTTTTTATCGTCACTATTTTGAAAACAAAAATTCTACTTGTAGTCAAAGTAACTGAAAAATCAAATAATTTTGACAGGCTAAATATTAATAAACAAAGCAAAAAACAGGTTTTAGAACCATAACTTAAGTTTTATAATAAAAATGAAAGAATCGCTCATTGTATTTATAAATCGATAGTTACAAGCAAAAAATTCTTGTTAATTAATCTTGTTAATCTCATATAACCAGGGGCGACAAGATCCAAAAAATATTGGGGGGCAAAAAAATTATTTATAAAGGAAACGGAGAGGGTAAAGTGATTATTAAATGTATAGGGAAAATAATCATAACTATCTCGATCATTGGGAGCTTATAATGAATAGAACCAATTCAGTGTTCATTTCCAATTTTCATTTTATTCAAGCTTTCAGCCATTTTTTCTTCTATTAATAAACTTTACATCGTAAAAACTCGTCGAAAGACATCGTCAATTTACTGAACCTCTTACATCAGTGTGTAATTTAGAAAATTTTTGCTATGTATAGGGAAAAACATGAAACCTTATGTTGATAGTACATATATGAACAGTAATTAATTAAAAAAAAAAAATATATATAATTGACGAAAATATTGCTGTTTAATTACTTTACGAAAGTGCAAATACTTTTCTTCTCATTTCGCAACGTTCAATGAATTCATTTGCAGTTTTTAGACATTTGTAAAATGTCTAAAAACATGTTTCTGAGCCGAACAAGTCAATTCTCATCAATATCGAGGCCAAAAAACTCCAATACCTCTTTTTGAAATTCGTCATCCCCGAAAAGAAAACTTTCTGCCTGGCCAAGAAAAGTGTATACTTTTGTGTCGAATCCATCAAACAATTCACGATCAATTATCTGAAAGTATAGACTTCTAAACTTTTCTTCGGAGTTTTCAAAGCACTCTTCAACAGCGTTATACGGATTGTCTAATTTTTTTGGAATTTTTCTTTTGCAATTTTCTTTCGGAGAATCTATATCCTTGGCAAGTCTATCTTTTTCTATCTCGACCCAAACAACAATGAATTGATTTCTTAAATTTGAAATAGTTTCGTTCAAATTTTCAATCAATTCTTTGCCATTAACAAAATGGAATTGCTTTTTTTGGATGGCCGAGTTAGAAGCATCTACACGTGAAAACATTTTGCATAGAATGAATATCGAAAAAAAAGAAATTGAAAGATTTCATTGTTTTTAAAAAACCTCTCGCTTTAGTAGCCGCTTCAGAGGAACTCCAAAATTATAGTAAATTAGTTAAGAAGTATGAAAAATTATGGATATGAATTATGGAGATTACAGAAAAAAGTTTGATATCATAAAATATCTCAACCGAATTTTCAAATATTTATTCTAATTGCTGAAATATTGGGAGGGGGAGCAATGCCCCCCAATAAAATTTTAGGAGGGGGGGGGCAAAAAGTGTCTTGCCCCCTCCCCCTATAGTTGCCGCCCCTGCATATAATGATAAAAAAATTCATCTAAATATCATTTTTCATTACCTTACATTAAATTCTGTAAAATTGTCGTTGTTAAAGATGGAATTTTTTCGATTTGTGAGAATCGTACAAATAGTAATATTTCTAAGTTCCGGAAAAATCAGCGTATGAACAATAATTTAGTTTGAAAGAAGAAATCCAGGATTATGGAAAATCGCAACGAAGATTCTAGGAAACCCTTCAAGGATTACGCGAGGTGAAATATTACATACGAGCACATTCATTTTGTACTCATGATTTTTTTCATATCGCAAGTGACTTTATGTAAGCTTAGAGTTTATTGATTTCTCAGAAAAATTTAATGAAATTCGCATGCGGTAAAATTTATTGTAAGAATTTCAAGGAGACTTTTCGATTCGTTGAAGATGACCTTCTGTTGATGTGATTGTTATAAATAATAATATGCTCAAGTTAAATATTATCTTTGTTATTTATTTCTATAATAATGTTCCCTTTTTCAAAAGGTTAGGAATCAACTTGGAAACCTGCTATCAAGAACAGTATTTATTCACAATTTGCTAGTAATCGGATATTTGGACGTGAATTACTAGCGAACTGTAAATAAAATATCGTACTGTGAGTTTTGGAAATTGCCTATTTTGACGAAACGATTACAGCCCGACATTTCCAAAACTCGCAGTAATATACTATTTTTTTCTACTTTTTTTTCGTGTTTTCTAAATACTGAGAATTTTTAATGTAACCAACATAAAAATTTCCAATTTTCAAGAATAACGTCCATTCGAAAATATTAAGTGAAAATTTGAATACAGTGTTATTTATTAAATGTTATTCATACAAATAAATAGTTTGATTGAAAATATAGAAAATTGGTAAAAAATTAAATGATTGTTGCTAATAATATCTTAAATCAAAATATTTTAGACAAGAAAAATGATTATAATCTTTTGTTGAAAATGAAACATAAAATTGAAATAGATTTGTACGAGCGTTATATAAAAATTATTCATAAGATTAATAATAATAAATTCAAAACTGAAATTATATTGCATCATTTATCGATCACTTTTTAAGGAATGAGCTTTTATTGGAAATGTAAGTGTATTTGATTATTTGCGAAAAATTTTTTGTAAAGAAACAGTTTCATTAATATTGTTTGTATGTCGCATCACAATTAATTTCTAAAGCCAATTTCTTGAAAATCCAGTATAGGAATAGGAAGACAATTATTTCTTCATGCTTTCGGTATATATTTTGCCCTCATCAAAAACTACAACATAGTTGAACTCATTTTACTAATATTTCACAATATTACCAAGTTTACAAATAATGTTTCTTACACTATCAAGAACCCTTATAAAAACTTAAACTTTCACATGATCATATGTTTATATAAATAAATTATGAGAAAAACTATCTTCCTTACATCTTACAATGCAACATATCGAGCATTATAAAATTTTATTTAATTCTCATTATTTTAAAAGACATTATTTTGTTAGAATTTTGATCTATTATTTTACAGGATCCTGATAAGAAAAATTTAAAAAATTTGGCTCCGAGTGATCATCTACTGATTTATTTATTACCTATTGTTACTGACAAAGCAGTATAAAAACCAAGACTTTCATACAGAAAATTATTTGGAAAACTAAATCCACAGTAACCACTCGAATCCCCCTTCAAATTCAAAATTTCATTGAATTGATTCGATTCAAATTCAAACTAGAAAAAACGAATCTATTTTAATTCATAGTAGATTAAAGGGAAGTCCTGAAAAGCCTTGGGAAACTGCAAACGTCTCTTCGAATCGATCGGCGCGACCGCAGGAAGCCCCCATGCTCGGCTAGCCCTGAAAAGGGCATCGTCGCCAAAGGCATCGATTGTCGGATTGACGCCGAGTCGCACATGAATGACAACGTCGGGATGACGAGATGTGACGTGACTTGAGGTGACGTTCGCGGTGGTCGATGAGTGATCGCGCCGGGGTTGTTCTCCGTGTGTATGATGTATATGGTGTGCGCGGGCATGGGGGCGGAGCGGAGACAGATGGGCGTGTGGAGGATCCCTTTGAAGGCTGCCGCAAGCGGCGCCAGTATCTAAGCCCAAGTTGTTCTTTTGCCGCCACACGAGGGACCAGGGAGGGAGACGCAGAACGACTTCGAGAGACTTGAGAGCCATCCTGTATATACGCTGCACAAGTGCCAACTATCGAGAAAATTCCATTCTGATACTATCGAGGATTTTTCATTATCAATTTTGGAAATGTTTTAATACTGCGAAGGAATTTTATGTATTACCATTTTGATCTGGCAACAAAAAAGATGTGCTGTTTCAACAGAACTTGACGGAACTTGAGTTTTTTTTTGCAGCAGTGGATTATTTTTTTGTTGCCTCAGTAAATCTTTTTTTTCCAGAGCACAATTACTATGCGATGGAATTTTATCGATGCCGACCATTTTCCCGAATCCCTTTTCCCGAACAGCCTTTTGCCCGAACGGTCATTTTCCCGAAAACCATTTGCCCGAATTCGTTTTCCCGAAAGGTCTTTTTTCGAATGGCCATTTTCCCGAAAAACCATTTTCCCGAATCCGTTTTCCCGAAGGGTTTAATTTCCCCGAACGGTAAATTTTCCTATCAGCCTAATATCTAGAAATGCCATGGTTACGCATTTACGATTTTCAAATTTCAAAATTGTAATAAAAATTTCTAATTAATAAAAAAGATTTTGAAATTTTATTTTCAAATCTATTCAAAATAAATTTTCGAATCACAATTTTCGAAATTTGGAATAAAATAAAATTTAAAATTTTTAAATTTAAAACTTTTACCATGACTCTTTTTATTGAAGACTCTTCATATGAAATTCATGAATGTATACAATTGAAATAAAAGTGAAATTCCAACCGAAATTCGGAAATTAATAATTTCAGGAAAATTGTCGTTCGGGGAAAAATACTTTCGGGAAAATGGCCATTCGGGAAATAATACGTTTCGAATAATGACATTTCGGGAAAATGATCATTCGGTAAAATGACCTTTCGGGAACTTGGATTCGGGAAATCGAATTTTATGCATAATGATTGTGCTCTGGCAACAAAAAAGATATGCTGTTGGAACAGAACTTGACAGAACGAGTTTTTTTGCAGCAGTAGCCTTTTTTTGTTGTTGCAACAAATCTTTTTTCCTATCAGAGCACAATCACTATGCAATGGAATTAAAAATAAGTTACTGTTGCAAAAAAAAATGTGTTCTGTCAAGTTTTGTTAAAAAAGCACATCTTTTTTTTCCATACATATATGATTACTTAAATATGAATCTTTAAAATTTCAGTAGTAAACGAGTGGATTTAGACTAAGAATCAGTATTTTTAGAAACAATGCAGGCTCTTACCAAGAAAAAAATCCAGTACTTTTTTACATCTTTACATAAAAAAAGATTTGCTGTACGAGCAAAAATCCGTTGTGTAAAGTTGTGTTTAAACAGCACATCTGTTTCCTAATACAGAAAATCTTGTATTTCCTGTGTATGGATTATTTTTTAGCATCAAAAATTTCTGAAGCATTTTCCTGCTGCAAAGGAAGAATTATAATAAAAAAAAGAGTGGATTTACAATGGACAAAAAATACTGCATAATAGAAAAAACGAAAAAAACAAATATGATTGCAAAAATGTAAATCCTATGAACCAATTTCAATATTTGGTCACAGATGTCAATCAGTGGATTTAGAGTAAACATTAGTATATTTGGAAATGATGCAGGCACTTACTGACAAAAAAATTCACTCCTTTCTGGAACCTTTGTGGTGAGAAATACTAGAATATTTTTAATTTATTATGATTACTGCAAGTCTTAGAAAAAATTTTAGTTTTTTTTCTAATATTTCCTAATTATTATTTCAATATGATAAAGAGAAAAGCGCACAGAGAAAAACTAAACTGAGTTGAATATTTGCAAAACTGCAAGGTATTTTCTTAATAATCTCATTCATATTTTTTCATTTTACAAAACGAAAACAAAAATATTTTTAATGTTTATGATAAAAACTGTGACTTATGAGAGTCAAAAATATTTTTCGAGAAATTGAACATGATCAATCTATTTTTTTTCGAGTTTTTAGTAATTCATTTTTTGAAACAGGAGCAATTAAATAAGACTGAAGTTTTGAAGTAGAATCCTGTATTCAAAATTTCCTGATAAATTTTTTTTGGTCAAATGAATGTAACTTTTTATTCATAATGTTGAAAATGGAGCGTATTTGTAATGAAAAAAAAATCTCTAGAATTGTGCTGATTTGTCATTTTTTTGAATCGAATTTGAATTTTTTGATCTTTTTCTTCAAAAGGTTAAACAAATTATTGTGCTCTGTTTTTTTATTAAACTCTTCTTCAAAGTGTGTGGTTCCTCAGGTCCAGTAAAAAAGATTTTTTTTAACACCTGGATTGTCTTGTTAGTCCATATTTTCCATGCAGGGATATTACAAGGCTTTTCTCTAATTGTTCTAAATTTTGGAAATATACTTGAATAATAATACAAATTTAAAACAATTTTTTTCATCTACGTACATGTACCAATCATAAAAATTTCATAAAAACATCTCGTTCATACACTCTGCTCTTCATTCTCTCATCAAATAGTAGGTAAATCTAACAGAGTATCACATGATTTTCTTAATTTTCTGTTTTGTAAATTATTTTGTTGACGATTCTTTAGGAAAATTGTCATAAGCAAAACTTTTTTCTGAAATGTTGATAAAATATAATCATATCCTTACTATTTAATTATTTATTCACTCGTGTTTGACGTATCTACGTTGGATTTCATTGTAAATCTGCTACATTTGGCATTAATTTCTAAAAAAATGTGCACAATCGTCCAGTACAATGAATAAAGTGCTGAACAAATTCTTCCCAAATCAACACCATCCTCATTGGACCGATTTAGATTGAGAAAGAATCAAGACTCTTCTTGAACGTAGCTGCCTACAGACCAGGGGCAGGGAGTCGAAGACGGCGAAGAAGAATAAGGAGAGGATCTTGGCGAAACGCGGCTTCGCAGAAAGACGGAAGATGCGAGGAGACGGATAGAAGAGCTCGCTCGGGGCTACGTCTCCGAGAACGCGAGCTGGCAATGGAATGTCCCGCGAGGCTCGCATGTCCCGGATTTCAGGATCGACTCCTCGCCACCTCCGGCATGTCTTATCCTCGTTCTCCTCGAAAACCACCGGTCGAGGGTAGGAGTCAAACGCGCTAGGATCACGATCACGCGAGCCGCCGACGTTGGTGCACGGAAACACACACGCTCCCCACGTACCGCTTATGAAAATAGGGACACGCAAACCTACCGATCGAGGATCTACGTTTTTTGCACCGGCTATCCCGTGTCGCGCCATCTGCCCTTAGGGCCCTTCTCGATGAACAGCATTCTGGCTCAAATGGCTCTGGATGCCAAGTATCACTGCTACATTGTTGGATATCACTGCTACTGCCATGCTTTACTGGGTTTTTCAGAAAAGTGCATGGAAATTAAGTAGTTTGAAGAACAGCAATTGGAAGTAAGAAGGAATCACACTGAAGAGGTATGTTGTGTGGAAACAATGTAGGTGGGACATTACAGAGTTCTAAAATGCCGAAAAGTCTTCAGATACTGAAGAAAAATTCTTATAACAATTCATCTATCACTTGCCTACCTGATGAAAACAGTAGGATTAAAAAATTGTAGGCTATCGTCTTCACATCGACCAACAACAGTTATGAATACGTGTTATCATTGCTTCATCAAGGCCAGATACCTATGAGTTTACTGCGTTCTGAAGAAAATTGCATGAAATAGAGATTGTAGCATCATTAAATTGTCTTGGACCGTGCAGGAGAGATGGTGTACGCAAAGGAGCGTGAAGTATGGTCTTGCGAAGACTAATTAATTGTTTTGCGAAATATTTATCGACACAGAACGGTGTTAACCATCGATGCAGAAAATTCAAAGTTCAAGCCCGATAGTAAAATATTCGAATGTATGGAGTGCGCATGAAACTTGTACATTTTCAAAGTCACGTATATCTCGTTAAAATTTCTTGTTTGATTATTGATACGTGCAAGCGTACAGTATTTCAACCTAAAAAATCCAGATCCAAAAGAAAATAAATTCACTCTAGCGATCAAAAATTCAGAAACCTAGCATCATTGATCAGGTCTATCAAAACCGTCCGAAAATCAAAGATGCTTCATAGGCATTCTTTGCCGATTTTATCTCCGACACCGTTCGCTTTCACTTGAGGCAAATTTCCGATCAAGATCGGAAGGAGGATCATCAGCGTCGCGTGGCATTGCGGAACATTTTGGGAAACGAGACGTTGCGTCATATAATAAACCAAAGCCCGGCTAATGAGCCGAGAGTCGAATGGCCTGAATGGGTTTAGCACCCAATAAAAATGTGTAAATATTTGATGCAAAAAATGAGTCTCCCGAGATGTGCTGCACGTGGAGGGGCACCGAATGAGAAGAATCAGCGGAGCGAGGCCAAAGGGAACGGATGCCCTGGGCGGTCGACCTTTGTAGTCCGCAGCTAGCCTCGTTTGTGAAACAAGCCGACAGGTACGGCGAAGACAAAGACCGGTCGTGGCTTAGGCACGGGTATTTAGGGAGTCTGTTATAATTGCTTCCGAGGTTTCGGCCTGATGATACCATCGAGGCCTCCGACGACCTTTCATTCGTTCCTTCTTTCCGCCCGTTATCATTTGGGATGTGCGCTTGGTGTTCCAGCAATGTGTATGCCTCTATTTATTTTTACAATTTTCAATTTAATGAGTATCTACATGGAAAAAACAATATGGTTATCATAACCTCGTAAATAGTAACATTTGCCCCAACTATTTTCATGGTGTACACAACTTCATTAGTGGTTGATGCAGCCAAATTAAAAGTTACTGCAAGCTTTCGAAAGATTGCAGTAATTTTTTATGTTGCTGCACTAACCACAAATGAGGTTGTCTAAACCAGGAAAATAGTTGGGGGAAACGTTACTATTCATGAATTTGTGACAACCATATTGTTTTTTCCGTGTAGATATTAGAAGCCTTGCAACGAAATTTTTCGTAAGATTCAAACTCGTTAAATGGGTTAATTAAATAATTTACGAAGAAAATGAGAAATATGTTTTGAATTTTCTTGTAGAGGACTAGAAATGTAAGGTTGGAAATCTGGAAAAGAAGTTGAAAGTAAGATATGAATTGGGAAAGGGTTTGATTGATTATTGAGTCATTAGTAAATAACTCTTGGCTCTGATGATTAGTGATTTCTACTGACATAAATGTATATATATTTTTTTGTATCAGTGAATGTATTTTCTTATGTTATCTGTGTCATTAGGTCTACACAGTTAAGAGTTTTTTTTTCGTATTGAATCAATTTCTCATCCATAATGTCAATTAATATGAATTTTTATTATATTTGTTGGGTTTAGAGGTTTGTTTCGTACTCCTTGAGACTTTTGTATGATTTTTTGAAATTCATCATTAGGTGCAAACTCGTAAAATGAGTCAATTATATATTTTTCAAAGAAAAAGGGAAATAAGTTTCGAATTTTTTGTTGAGGACTAAAAATGTAAGGTCGGAAGTCTGGAGAAGAAATAGTAAATAAAATACTTATTTAAAAAATGTTCTATTGATTATTGATTCATTAATAAATAAATCTTAGCTCCCAATATCAGTGATGTTGACTGACATGAATAAATATATTTTTTTATGTATCAGTGAATATTAATTCTAGAGTCATACAGTCTGGAAAATAGACTGGAAAGTTAAAGTTTACACTTTTCAGAGTATTGGTTTTTTTGTAGAGAATCGAAATTTCTCATCAATAATGTCAACTATTATGTAGATATACTTTTTCTATCCGTTACGTTTTCAAGATAATCTCGTGTTTCTTTAGGTTTTTGTATAAGTTTATAAAATGTGATGCTCGAGGATTTAAATGTAAATATATATTCGTATTTTTATAAATTTTCAAGAAAAGTCTAATTCCTGCTTACATTCGAGGTATTTAATAAACTGCTTGTATTTTATGCTATTTATAAAATTATGTTAAATATTTCAATGTTTCAATACATTTTAAGCAATTTCATTGATTTTTCAATAATTTTTTAGAATTTCATGGTCAAAAGTTTTAGATTTTTCAGTGTTCTCTGACTCTGTTAATTTTTTCAAGAAACAGTACCTCTAAAAATATATAATAGTTGATTGATCTCCGATACATTTTTTGAATTTTTACTGTATTCTTGCAGTGTAAAAAATTGTTTGGCAATAATGAATTTTATGAGGAATTTCGATAATTTTTAGTAATAATGAAATATAGTAAGATTTTCTAGGTTCATATTTATTTTTATAATTCGATGCCCAAGTATCTTATGTTTCAGGAAACAATATCCTTATAGAATTTTAGTACCCGGAACATATTTTATATTGTTTCACTGTACTGTAGACATTGGTATGATTTTATAGTGTTTTTTTATCGAGTTTTAGAGATTTTCAGTATTCTAAAAGACACTTCAGAACACAGTATTTCGGTAGGCTTCTAATTATTTTATCATTTTAAAGTATGTTTCACTATTCATACAATGCAAAGGATCTACTGATATTTTCATGTATGTACATATAAATTTGAAAAATAAAAAGCTTAACTATTCAAAGTTTTATAAATTTTTGACAATGTAATAGATTTTCAAAAAATAATTATTTTCTATGATTTCGTGTATTTTGAGACTTCTAGATTTTTATTGGACTTTTAAGTATTTGATAGCATTCGTATCAGAGTATATTACTGTTTCGTGTTATTCAACTTTGTAAACTGTTATTTAAATGTTTGTGCATTTTTTGAAAATTCAATCTACTGATGATTATGCAAATATCTTACGCGGAAATGAACTTTTATCTCTTTTGAAACTATGAAACTTACAAAACAACCATCTCGAATTATAAAAACGAGAAACATAATGAAATAAAAACCTCAAAAAGAACAACCAATTTTTGTATGTCAGCTATCAATAATCTCAGTTAAGATTAATAGAATTAATAAAAAAAAAAAAAACTCGAAAAATAATTGTCGCAAAAATAATTGTCATACAGAAAAGATTAGAAATCAGTTAATGTGATTTGATTTGACTACAAACAACCTAAACCATCGGCTTTTTTTCTTTAATTATAAATCAAAAAAATGATTTACATACATACGCAAAATCATATGCAAGCATTGAACAGAGTACCAAATCACTGAAATAACTCAATAACAACATTTCTGAAAATCATTATTAAGTAAATGCTCGAAGGATTTCCACTGTTATACCAACAACTTCCAACAATTTAATCGATTTCCATAAAACAGCAGTGTACTTTTCATTAGGATGCAACTCTGGATGAATCATAATACGTGCATTTATGTAACCCGAGACGAGATAAATCCTTTAATTTCGTTGTCATTGAAGATTCGTGCCAATCAAGAATCCGCAACTACAATTACCGGACGAAAAAAAATTCTTAGGTATTTTGCGCCGTTTTTTTTTTTTCAATTGCAGAAACATAAGAGCAAAAAAAATGTGCCTAGTTCGAACACACTATAAATCTGAAACAGGATATAGAGGCGTAATAAATGAGTTTCTGGATACTCGAAAATTCGATGTGGTCACCGATAGGGTCCTCACAAATTATACGATAGAGCTCTGTATTTCTCAAGGCGATAGGAGTACGGCCTATTTACATAGTTTCATCACGGATTGAACCTTTCCCGAAACTCCGAACCCTTTTCCTGCTGAAGAAGAAGCAAAGCGCCGTGTTTTGTGTTCCTTAGATTTGTAACGCATCACCTGCCTTTGTAGGTATATTTAGAAAATATATCAATATCGAGGCAAAAGCCCCAAAGAAAGTGTGTGGTCCCATTTTACCCTTTTTTTATCCTGGTAATTAAAGTTTTTAAAGCTAATCTTTGAATCGTTGTAAAAATCCTATGAAATCGTAACTCAAGTTCATTTGTGACTTTATTCAATTGTTGAAATAATTCTAATGCATTCATTGATACATCATTTATTCTAATAAACTACGTATTTGTTGGAAGGAAATAAAGAAGTTTTATGAGATTTTTCAATTTCTGTATCCTTACATTTATTTGCATCTTGAAAGTCTCTTAACTGCAATCAAAAATTTGAGAAAATGCAGTGATTTTATTTTTTGATACAAATGTAACGTTTTTTTTTTCGAATTTAGTTTATTTATTTATTTTTAACCTCTATCGAGAAATCAGACAATCTCAAATGCTGTTCAATTCATTTTTTATCGATTAGTAAAATGTTTTCGATAAACAAACAGTATTTAATGGCATAATGCGTTGACCCTATATAAATGATTTCAAAAATAAAAGGAAGAAATAAAAATGAGAATAAATAATAATGGAAATAGCTGAAAATGATAAAAAAAGTTCTTACCGAAATTCTTCTGTCGGTTATTAAGTTTAAATAAAATGTAGGATTCTTAATTTCAGTAACTAAAAAATAGCACAAATCCTGGCTCCAGTAAAATATTGATTACAAATTTTGGAACGAGATAACGCAGAACAAAAATTTTGAGAAATTTTTTCAACCAAGTGATTTATAGAAAAACATTTGGAATGTACGAAAATATGAAATATCTGAACATTATAATAATCTGGAGCATAATATGCGATAAATTTAGGCAGATATTCATAAAAATACCAAAAAGAATTATAAATCATGAAAAAAATGACAAAATACTAAAGGTATTAGAATTATATGAAAGAACTGTTTTCTGAAAAATCTCAACATATACGTACGATGTATAATACTTGAAATTCCAGACCATCGAATTTTTGAAAAAAACGTGTATGAAAATCAATAAAAATAATAGAAATCAATAAGTGTTTTTAGAATTTCAGAAACATTAGAGCAAAATTAATCACGCTATTAAAACTTAAAATTAAAAACACTTTGAAAAGTACAAAAATATATTCAAAATCTACGTTGATCAGACTTTCTCAAACATCTTGAAAATTACTGGGAACTATGAAAATTACATAGCAATCTACAAATAAATTATAAATCTGTAAAAATAGAAGAAACTCAAAATCGTTGTGAATTTCAATACTTCAGCATCGAATTATAAAAATCTGTAGAGTAAATCAAATAAATACAAAAAATCTTTAGAAATACCAAAAAGTACTACAAAACTGTATGAATAATTTAAATTACCGAAACTCCAGAAATTCCTGAATTACTTGAATATTGTAACAGCCCCCCCCCCTCTTCCTCCCCACCCACTCGCCGAACATCCTTGATGAACAACCTTAATCATAGGCGGATCCAAGGGGGGGTGGGGTTTCGGGTCTGGACCCGAAACCCCCCGTATATATATACATATATACACACACACACACACACACACACACATACATACATATTCGTATATATATATATACAAAATAATATATATATATAATTTTAAGTCATGGACCTCCCCCTTACGAAATCCTGGATCCGCCACTGACCTTAATAGTAGTTGCGAGTGAACGTAATGAAAAAAGTAAGATACAAAAGCATTGAAATCAGTGAAAAATGAATATGTAAGGAAAGATTGACACTGTTAATCAATCGTAGTAATTGACTGAAAATATTCGGCTGAAAAATATTGTTGTTGAGTATTTACTAGAAAAGTTTGAATTTTTTTTAGATTACAAATTGTCCGGCCGCGCTACCGTGCGGCGAAGATATGCGATACCAAAAAGCGATCGTAATGGTAGGACTTTAACTGGTTTTCACGAATTATTGTATGATATCTCAGTTGAGTTTGACTATTCTTTCTCGAGTTTGTTTTTTATTTTAATAATTCTATTAACCTCAAATGAGATTATTGATTCGACAGAAATTTTTGTGCAACACTCTCGTCCTAATAATTAAGGTGAATGTCAGAAATAAGGAACAAAATATAGTTTTCCATTTAATGTATTTACAGCTGAAACAGCCTTACTATAATAAATAAATTAAAATGTTTCATGAAAATTCGTTTAAACTTCCTGTTGTAAAACACTTCTGGATGTTTTTGAATGTAGGGGAAAAATTCCTCTATGGGTTTAATTTCATTTTCTTCGATTAGGTTCCAAGGAAGGCTAATAACAATCCAGTAAAAGTGAAGAATAATACTTTACATCATATCATTTTCCAGTTGCGTCAAAGATATGACTGGTGTTCTTGTATTCATTCTTTCCATAGTACTTTGAAGAGTTTGATGGTACCTTTCTAACAGTATGAAAACTAACTCAATGTTTAGTCTGTCTCCTATGCTCGTACTAAAAAAGTACCAAAGGTCGACCACTGGTCATGTGAATAGACAGAATTGGAAATCGACCTGAAAGACGAAAGTGAGTGATAACTAGTTTGAAATTTGAGGTTAGGTGGTGACATGAAATAATTTAGTTACATTCTACTCACCATCATAAAACCAATAGGGTCACCCGCATTATTATATTTGAATAACATGTTCCTTGTCGTGTAATCGCCGTGGGCGAGTACATTGAATCCATTTTCTTTTGGTTGAAAATGTCTGTAAGTTAGGTTGAAGATATTTTTTCCAAACTCAGATACTACGTCGGCATACCTAGAAATGATTTAAAAATGAAATACTACACATGAATATGAAGATCAAAGATCTTAAAAAAAAATTGAATGTACCTTTCAGCCTTTCTGTTCCAGTTTTTCATCAGACCTGCTAATGCTCGTATCTTTTCGCGAGGGTAGTTTACAGATAGACTGTCATCTATTCCTCTACGTCATTGTGTAATTAATTGTGGATTCTGAAATAAAATCATTTTTAATCCTTAATTCTATTTTTAAAAGCAAAATTTGATACTTGTCAGATTTAAGGTTAAAAAATATTGATGAAAAAAGTCACTTCATCTATGATCAATTTTTTTTCAAGTTTTCCGAAATTATTTTGCTTACAATAACACGTTATTACTCGCTGTTTTTGAGCACTCTTGATAAGCGTTGTTAGTGCAAAAAAAATGCTCGAGGAAATCCGTAATTTACAATACTCGTTTTTAGATGTGTATACGAATTATCAAGATCGAATGAAGTATGAAACGTTGACAATCGTTTACCGTTTCATAATTCTCAAGTTTCATATTTACAGTATTCCAAAATATTTTAATTTTGAAATCCATATTCACACGATTCTTACATTTTCAGATACAGCAATCAAGGCTACATGGAATTTGGCGATTGCGTCTATTGCTAGTAGGCTATGCTTGTAATCTAAATCATCTTGTCGATTCTTCACTTGGTGACCCAGAGGTTTTAAATCCTCCATGACTATGAACGATGGGAATTTCTTTCGATAAGTAAAAAATCTCGGAGTAGGTAAAATTTCACTTCGAAGGAATCGATTTATTTTTCTTACAACTTCCGACATCATCGATATTTCAGTGTTGAACGACCCATTTTCCTGTAAAAAATTTACTTGAACTGTTACATAACATATTCGTCATTTCAATAAGTATAGCATAATATATAAATATTGAATGTAAACAAATAATAATTTAAGTGTGTTCAAAACTGTAGTCGCCTTGAATGTGTAGTTTGCATTAGGAATGCATTCTTAAAAATTAATTAACATCACATGAATATTTGCTCATCATGTCGTTCTGCCTTAATTTAACATTACATAAAATGTCAACAA
The DNA here is from genome assembly GCA_030522825.1 of Platygaster orseoliae. NCBI lineage: Eukaryota > Metazoa > Arthropoda > Insecta > Hymenoptera > Platygastridae > Platygaster > Platygaster orseoliae. The sequence goes on from JAPYZL010155633.1 coordinate 21,764, forward strand.
CTTTTTAATAATCTAGACAAAATTTCTTACATTTCTATGCAATTCATTCACCTTACGACGCTTCGCATCTCATAAGCATGGATTATTAATTTTTATCTTAGCCCTTCATTGAACAGTGCTTGTTTGATTATCAGTGATGTGTCTACAACTTCACTGCGATTATTTTTAGAGAAACGGACTACCACGCGACGAACGTCAGTAGCGTGGTTCATGCCTTTTTTAGCTGCTGGTTCGGTAATTATATTAATGATCTCTATTGTTTCATCATCGTAACTGTCTCTTAAGATATTTCCGACAAATTCTTCATTAATTTCTATGTGTGGAGTCAGCGCCCATACTTGGGTCGAAAACAAGAGGAAAAAGATTAGATTTGGCAGCATGATGGAGTAGACGTATGTTGTTTGCCTACAATAATGTAGCCTACAATAATGTACGAATCCTGCGTTAACGTGGCCTACTGCAAATAGCTAATCGTACAACTGTGAAAGTGAATTGCCAGCGCAAAAAAAAATTTTCACAGTTCCACGAAGCGTGAAAAACAGTGCGGTTGGGCGTGAATGTCCCAACTGTGATTCACGTCTTGGTGGAACGCGATGACTAGCTGAGGCGAGCGTGATTCACAGTGGCCGGACTGTGAAATGGTTTTCGGATCACACTTTTGGATTCACGCTCGGAACAAGCGTGAATAACAGTGCATCCAAGCGTTTCTTTCTCTCAATGTATATTATAGCTTTTCTTAAAAATCGGACTTTATAATTTTTTTTAATTCCATAGTTTTCAAAAGAATACTTAATAAAAAGCAACATATTACGTTGTTATAAATATCTATGAATCAAAGGAAGAATTGAAGCATTAAGTGTGATCTTGTGAATCCGAAATTTT